>JAKSZT010028529.1:2702317-2783820 GCA_026826555.1 Tolypeutes matacus | reverse complement strand
GTGTAAGTTCATTGAGGTTGGTGGGCCACACTATGGGAGATGTTTGTGTTGGATGTGGTGGGAGGTGTGGGAGGTGGGCAGCATGGGAATCCCAGTGGGTTCTGTGTAATATTTTGGGTAATCTAAGCACCTCTTAAAATATATGTATATATATATAAAAAAAATAAAAATAAATTTCCAAAAAAAAAAAAAAAGAAAACTGAAATCGTCCAGTCTGAGGATCAGAGATAGTGAAGAAAACTGACCACAGCCCGAGGAACGGGGGACATGGAGCTTGACAGTACATGCACTGTGGAGAGAGAATAGTCAAAGAAGTGAGGGCTGAACACTCCCCAAACTTAATGAAAAACGCTCAATGAACTCCAAACAGGATAAACCCAAATTGGCAGTATTACTCAGAGTTCTCAAGGAAACAGAACCAACAAGAGGTAACTGTAAACATTATGAGATTCTCATAAAAATTATCTCACGCAACTGTGGGAATGGGCATATCCAAATTCTGTGGGGCAGGCCACAAGCTAAGAATGCCGATGAGGCTATCAAAGAACGTACCAGGAGGAGCAGGCTGCCTGACGTAGACATGAAAATTCTCTCTTCTTACTGATGAAATCATCACTTCTCCTTTTAAAGCCTTCAACTGATTTTACGAGGTTTCTCTCATTGTTGAAGGCCATCTGCTTGGTTGATTGTACATGTCATCAGCCATAGGTGCAAACAACTTACTGATGATTTATGTGGGACCATTTGGTTAGATATGGTTAAGGGGCCATTTTGATTGATCACTTTAGATTAGACTGTTTTGGTTAAGGGCCTCTGATTAGACTGCAGGACCCAAGGTGGGTCCTAATCCTTTTATTCGAGTCCTACATAAATGGAACACAGAGAAAGAGAGCTGCTATTTTATCCTGCCGCAAGAGAGAAAATGGGGAGAGCAGGGTAGCTCAGTGGCTGATCCCCAGCCTCACATTTATGAGTTCTCGGGTTCAATCCCCAGTACCTGCAAAAATAAAATAAAAAGGGTAAAACCGGAGAGGGTGTGGCTAGGCAGATGAGCACCTCCTTCACACGTACAAGGTCCTGGGTTCAATCTCTAGTACACCCTTGAAAAAAAAAAAAATGCTCAAGAAAATGAGGGACAATACAGAGAAAGAACTAAAGGATATCAGGAGAACAATGAACAAACAATATGAGAATCTTAGGAAAGAGATAGAAATTTTAAAAAGGAACCAAACAGTACTGGAGTTGAAGACCACAGTAACTAAAATGAAAAATGCCCAGGAGGGTTTCAAGAGGAGACTGGAGCCGACAGAAAAAAAGACTCCGTGAACTCAAAAGCAAGACACTTGAAAAGAGTCAAAGGAGCAGAAAAAAAAAAGGATTATAAAAAGCGAAAATAGCCTAAGACACCTCTGGGACACCATCAAGCTTACCAATATACGTATTATGGGGGTCCCAGGAGGAGAAGAGAGAAAGAGGCAGAAGGAATAGTCCAAGAAGTAATGACAGAGAACTTCCCAAACTTGGCAAAAGACATGAATATACACACCCAAGAAGCCCACAGAACACCAAACAGGATAAACATAAAAAATGCATCCTGCCATATAGTGATCACTCTATCGAATGCAAAGGACAAGGAAAGAGTTCTGAGATCTACAAGAGAAAAGTAACGTGTTATGCACAAGGGAGTCCCATTTAGATTGAGTGCTAATTTCTCATCAGAAACTATGGAGGGGGAGCGGACATAGCTCAAGTGGCTCAGCGCCTGCTTCCCATGTACAAAGTCCTGGATTCAATTCTTGGTACCTCCAAAAAAAAAAAAAAAAACTGTGGAAGCAAGAAGGCAATGGGTTGAAACACTTACCATTCTGAAAGAAAACAACTGCCAACCAAAATTTTCTATCTGGCAAGATTTTCTTTCAAAAAAGGGGGAGATTAAGACATTCTCAGGGAAGCGGCTGTGGCTCAATCAGTGGGGCTCTCGTTTACCATATGGGAGGCCCCGGGTTCAGTTCCCGGGGCCTCCTGGTGAGGGCAGGCCTGTCCGCGCGGCGTGGTTGGCTGACCCGGCGAGCGCGGGCAGCAAGGGGGGGATAAATGAATAAATAAATAAATTAATTAATTAATTTAAAAAAAAGACATTCTCAGATAAACAAAAGCTGCAGGAATTTATCACCACTAGACCTGCCCTACAAGCAATGCTAAAGAGAGTTCCTCAGACTGAAAGGAAAGGACATGGACAGTGGTTCAAAGTAGCATAAAGAAATAAAGGCCTGTGGTAAAAGTAACCATTTGGGTAATTATGAATGCCAGTATTATTGAAGTCTATTCTTTGGTATTTAACTCTACTTCTTCTTACAGGTGCTAAAATGCAAATGCAAAAAAAAAGTAATGATAAATCTATAGTTTTGGACATATAATGTACAAAGATATAAGAGTTAACAAGTATAAAAAAAGGTGGGGGAATGGAGGGGTATAGGAAAAGTACATGTGTATGCTACTGAAGTTTAGTTGTTAAACTAAATAGGACTGTTACATATTTAGTATGTAAAATGTTAGCCTCATGGTAACCACAAAGAAAAGAGATGATACCACAAAGAAAATATATCCAGATGGAAAAAGAAAAGACACTCAATATGGTACAATACCAAAAAAATCAAATAAATATAAAAGTAGGCATTAACAGAAGAAATGAGGGATAAAAAAAATGTGTAAGACATACGAAGGCTAAATAACAAAATGACATAAAACAGAACTGCATTATCATTAGTGTCTTTATTTATTTATTTATTTTTTTTTTTTTTGAGGTACCAGTGTCCAGATATTGAACCTGGGAACTCATTTGTGGGAAGCCGGCGCTCAATCACTGGGCCACATAGAATCCCCTGAGTTGGTTTTTGTTTGTTTTGCTTGCTGTTTGTTTTTGTTTGTTTTTTTAGGAGGCACCGAGAACCAAACCGAGGACCTCTCATGTAGGAAGCAAGTGCTCAACTGCTTGAGCCACATCTACTCCCATCATTAGTGCCTTTAAATATAAATGGATTAAACTCTACAGTCAAAAGGGAGAGACTGGAAGAATAGGTGAAAAAGCATAAACCCACTATATGGTATCTGCAAGACACTCATCTTAAATTCAAAGCTACAAGTAGGTTGAAAGTCAAAAGATAGAAAAATATATATACCATGCTAGTAGGAACCAAAAGAGAGCTGAGAAAATGGCAGGATATAAGATCAACACGCAAAAATCAGTAAGGTTTTGGACACTAGTACTGAACAATCTGAGGAGGAAATCAGGAGAAAAATTCCATTTTCAATAGCAACAAAAAGACTCAAATACCTAGGAGTTAATTTAACCAAGGAAGTACAGGACCTACATGCAGAAAACTACAAAACAATGCTAAAAGAAAATTTAAAAGACCTAAACAAATGGAAAGACATTCCGTGTTCATGGATTGGAAGAATAAATATTGTGAAGATGTCAATCTTGCCCAAACTGATTTATAGATTCAATGCAATACCAATCAAAATCCCAACAGCTTACTTTACGGAATTAGAGAAGACAATTACCAAATTCATCAGGAAGGGTAAGTGCACCCGAATAGCCAAAAGAATTCTAAAAAATAAGAGCAATGTGGGAGGAATTTCGCTGCCTGACCTTGAAACATATTACAAAGCTACAGTGGTTAAAACAGCATGGTACTGGCATAAAGATAGAAGCATCGATCAGTGGAATAGAATTGAGAATCCAGAAATAAACCCTCACCTATACAGTCAACTGGTTTTTGACAAACCTACCAAGCCCACGCTGATGGGAAAAAAACAGTCTCTTCAACAAATGGTGTTGGGAGAACTGGATATCTATAACCAAAAGAATGAAAGAGGACCCCTATCCCTATCTCACCCCCTATATAAGAATCAACTCAAAATGGATCAAAGAGCTAAATATAAAAGCCAGGACCATAAAACTACTAGAAGAAAATGTAGGGAAACATCTTCAAGACCTTGTAGTAGGTGGTGGCTTCTTGGACCTCAAACCCAAAGTATGTGCAACAAAAGAAAAAGTAGATAAATGGGACCTCCTCAAAATTAAACACTTTTGCACCTCATAGGACTTTGTCAGAAGGGTGAAAAGGCAGCCAACTCAATGGGAAAAAATATTTGGAAATCACATATCTGATAAGGGTTTAATATCCAGGATATATAAAGAGATGTTACAACTCAACAATAAAAAGACAAATGACCCAATTAAAAAATGGGCAAAAGACTTGAATAGACATTTCTCTGAAGAAGAAATACAAATGGCAAAAAAACACATGAAGAAATGCTGAACATCACCCATGATTAGGGAAATGCAAATCAAAACTACAATGAGATTATCATTTCACACCTATCAGAATGGCCACTATTAAAAAGACAGAGAACTACAAGTGTTGGAGAGGATGTGGAGAGATAGGAACACTTCTTCACTGTTGGTGGGAATGCAGGATGGTACAACCACTATGGAGGACTGTTTGGCAGTTCCTAAAGAAGTTGAATATAGACTTGCCATGTGACCCTGCCATACCACTACTGGGTATATACCCAGAAGAACTGAGAGCAGTGACACGAACAGACATCTGCACACCGATGTTCGTAGCAACATTATTCACCATTGCCAAAAGTTGGAAACAACCCAGGTGTCCATCAACAGATGAATGGATAAACAAACTGTGGTCTATTCACACGATGGAATATTATGCAGCTGTAAGAAGAAACGAAGTCGTAAAGCATATGGCAACATGGATGAACCTGGAGGACATTATGTTGAGTGAAGCAAGCCAGACACAAAAGGACAAATACTGTATGAATGCGTTACTATGAACCAAATATATTATGTAATATATTGTTTGATTCAAAAAAAAAAAAAATTTACATGTATCCATTACATTTAATTGAGAAATGTATATATTTATTCAACTGTGTTTACTTTTTAGTTTTTAATTGTTTTTTTGTTTTTTTTTTAATTTTACCGGGAGGTCCCGGGGATCGAACCCACGTCCCTCCATATGGCAGACGGACGCCCAACCATTTGAGCCACATCCACCTGCCATAGTTTTTAATTGTTTGTTTTCAATTATTAAATGTACAAAATAAAGTTTAATAAAAATCTATCATTGAAAGAATGAAAAGATAAAAAAAAAAAAGAGAGAGCACTGAGGTAGCTATACTAGTATCAGATAAAATACACTTTAAGTCAAAAACAGTTATGAAGGAAAAAGATGTTCATTATATACCGATAAAGGGGACAATTCAACAAGAAGATGTAACAACTATAAATATATATGCACCTAAAAGCAGAGCCCAAAAATATATGAAGGAAATACTGACAGATTTGAAGGGAGAAAGTGACGGTTCTACACTAAAGCAGGAGACCTGAATGCACCACTTTCCATAATGGATACCGCATGTGCCTGGCTGGCTCAACGGTACTGAGTCCTTGACGGTAACTCCCTCTGGAAAGCTACAAGGCACTGGGCATGCACCAAGCCTGGTGTGGGGAGGGCAGCTTCCCCCACAAGGCATACCAAGCAAAGCCTTATGACTTACTATGGTCAGGCCTGAAAACATCACATGTAGAATTCTGGTCTGGAGACAGACCTCTCATTCAATTTAAGAATTAGAATATAACCAATATTTTGTATCTACATATATGCTCCTCCATCCGTCCCTCTGTATATCCTCCAGCATCAACTACTACCCTGAATTTTGTATATATAAATTCACTTGATTTTCTTTTTATAGATGTATGACAAATGTATGTATTCAAAAATAATATAGGGAAATGGATGTGGCTCAAGTGACTGGGCTCCCATCTACCATATGGGAGGTCCAGGGTTTTAAGAACATGATTTTCTGGGGTACATACAGTTCCAAACCACCACAGTTGGTGGTTAACTGATAGGAAAATCAACTAATGTAATACATCACATTAACACCAAGAATGAAAACAACATGATGATCTCAATTGATACAGAAAAGGCATTTAACAAAATCCAGCACCACTTCATCATAAAAACACTTAGAGTACTAGGAATAGAAGGAAACTTCCTCAACAGGATAAAGGGCATGTAAGAAAAGTCCATATCTAACATATCTAATTAGGATACTGAAAGAGAAAAATTACCAGCAGAAAAAAAAAATTTTTTTTTTAATATATTTTTACTAGAGAGATTGTGAACTTATGAAACAATCATGCATGTGTCCACCAACATACCACACGGTTGTGGAACATTTGTTTACAGATTATGAAATAATATCACCAGACTATTACCACTAACTATGGTCTATAGAATACACTTGGTATATTTTTCCATAGCCCCCTATTATTAACACAGTACATCTTTGGCATTGATGCAAGAATATTAGTATTGCTTTTAATTATAGTCCATAGGTTACATTAATTGTGTTTTTCCCATGCTTCTCCAAATTCTTACCACCTTGCAATAGTGACGCACATTTGTTCTAGTTCATAGAAGGACATTCCTGTATTTGTACTATTAACCACAATACTCATCCACCTCTGGGTTCACTATATTATTCAGTCCTAGATTATTCTCTAGCTTTCTTTCAATTTACATTTACATCCCTAGACTACCCTTTTCAGCTACAATCCCATTTATAGACCAGCTGCATTAGTTCTACTCACTATAATGTGTTACCATCAACTCTATCCATTTCCACACTTTTACAGTCAAGTTAATTAAAACTTCTACATACATTAAGCATCAGTACCCCTTCTCAGCCCTCCTCTTATCTCCTAATAACCTATACTCTAGGTTTTAATTCCATGTGTTTATTCTTCATATTTAGTTCATATTAGTGAGACCATGCAATATTTGTCCTTTTGTGACTGGCTTATTTCACTTAACACAATGTCTTCAAGGTCATCCATGTTACCATATGTGTCCCAATTTCACTTCTTCTACAAGAACATAATATTCTATCATATGTATATACCACATTTTGTTTATCTATTCATTGGTTGATGAACACTTGAGTTGTTTCTATCTTTTGGCAATTGTGAATAACGCTGCTGTGAACATCAGTGTGCAAACATGCTCATATCACATTTTTCAGTTCTTTGGGATATATTCCTAGGACAGGAATTGCTGGATCATATGGCAGTTCTATATTTAGCTTCCTGAGGAACTGCCAAACTGTCTTCCACAGAGGCTGCACCATTTTACATTCCCACCAATGTTGAAGGAGTATTTCGATTTCTCCACATCCTCTCCAGCTCATTTTCTGCTTTCAATAATGGTCATTTTGGGAAACGGATGTGGCTCAAGAAGTTCGGCGTCCGTCTACCATATGGAGAGACCGGGGTTCGATCCCCGGGACCGCCTAGTAAAAAATAAATAAATAAAAAATAATGGCCATTTTACGCATTGTGAGATGATATCTCATTGTCGTTTTGATTTGCATTTCCCTAATACCTAGTGATATTGAACATTTTTTCATGTGCTTTTTAGCCATTTGCATTTCCCCTTTGGAGAAATGTCTGTTTAAGTCTTTTGTCCATTTTAAAATTGGAATGCTTGCTCTTTTATTGAGGAGTTGTATGATCTCTTTATATAGCATGGAAATCAAACCCTTATCAGATATGTGGTTTCCAAATATTTTCTCCCATTGAGCGGATTGCCTTTTCACTTTCTTGATGAAATCTTTTGAATCACAAAAGTGTTTAAGTCTGAAAAGGTCCCATTTATCCATTTTTTCGTTTGTTGCTCATGCTTTCAGTATAAGATTTAAGAATCCACCACCTAGCACCAGGTCTTGAAGATGTTCCTCTACATATTCTTCTACAAGCCTTACAGTTGTAGATTTTATAGTTAGGTTTTTGATCCATTTTGACTTAATTTTTGTATAAGGTGTGATGAGATAAGGGTCCTCTTTCTTTCTTTTGGCTATGGGTATCCAGTTCTCCCAGCATCGTTTGTTCAATTGACTGGATCTGCCTAAGCTGGGTTGGTTTGACAGCCTTGTCAAAAATCACTTGACTTCTGAGGGGAAGGAGAGGGAAAATTAGGTATAATATGGGGGCATTTTCAGGACTTTGGAATGTCCTGCATGGCACTGCAATGACTGATACAGGCCATTATATATTTTGTCATAGCTTACAAAATTGGATGGGACAGAGTGTAAACTATAGTGTAAACTATAATCCACAGTTAGTGGCAATGCCTCAATATGTGTTCATCAATGGTAACAAATGTACCACACTAATGAAGGATGTTGTTAATGTGGGAAAGTATGGGAGGGGGAGGGAGGGGGGCATATGGAAATCCCCTATATTTTGTTTGTTTGTTTGTTTGTTTGTTTTTCCCCCTATATTTTTAGGTAACATTTATGTAATCTAAAGTTTCTTTAAAAAATAAATTTTTTTTAAAAATCACTTGACCAGGGAGCAGATGTGGCTCAAGCAGTTGAGCACTCGCCTCCCACATGGGAGGGCCTAGGTTGGGTTCCTGGTGCGCCTCCTAAAGAAAAAAAGAAAAAAAAATGGCAATGAGCAAAAACAACAAACTGACAAGCAAAAAAAAAAAAAAAAAAAAAAAGAGCAGACAATGAGGAAAACAACAAGCAAACAAAGGAGCCAAAAAAAAAAAAAACATCTCTTGACCACAGATGTGAGGGTCTGTTTCTGAATCATCAATTCAGTTCCATTGGTCTACGTATCTATCTTTATGCTAGTACCATGCTGTTTTTACCACTGTAGCTAGGAAGTATGATGTTTTCCTTTTAAGATGTTTCTGGTTACTGGGGGTCCCTTACCCTTCCAAATAAATTTGATAATTATGTTTCCCATTTGTTTAAAAAATGCTGGTGGAATTTTTATTGGAATTTCATTGAATCTGTATATCAATTTGGGTAGAACTGATATCTTAACAATATTTAGTCTTCCAATTCATGAGCATGGAATGTTCTTCCATTTATTTAGGTCTTTTTTAATTTCTTCTAGCAAGGCATTGTACTTTTCTGAATACATGTGCTTTACATCCTTGGTTAAGTTTATTCCTACATATTTGATTCTGTTAGTCACTATTGCAAATGAAATTTTTTCCTGACTTCCTCCTCAGATTGAGCATTACTAGTGTATAGAAACACTACTGATGTTTGCATATTAATCTTTATCCTGCCACTCTGCTGAAATCGTTTATTAGCTCTAGCAGCTTTGTTGTAGATTTTGGGACTTTCTAGGTATAGGATCATATCACTTGCGAATAGCGAAAGTTTTACTTCTTCCTTTCCAACTTGGATGCCTTTTATTTCTTTTTCTTGCCTTATTGCTCTACCTAGAACTTCTAGCACTATACTGAACAACAGTGGGCATCCTTGTCTTGTTCCCGATCTCAATGGGAAAGCTTTCAGTCTTTCACCACTCAGTACAATGTTAGTTGTGGGTCTTTCATATATGGCCTTTATCATGTTGAGAAAGTTTCTTTCAATTCCTAACTTTCGTAGTATTTTTATCAAGAAAGGACGCTGTATTTTGTCATATGCCTTTTCTGCGTCAATCAATAGGATCATGTTTTTTTTTTCTTCTTTGATTTATTAATGTGGTCTATTACACTGATTTTCTTGTGTTGAACCATTCTTGCATGCCTGGTAAAAAACCTAGTAGATCATGATGAATAATTCTTCTAATGTGTTTTTTGATACAATTATCAAGTATTTTGTCGAGGATTTTTGTATCTGTATTCATTAGGGAAATGGGTCTGTAATTTTCTTTTTTCATAATATCTTTATCTGGCTTTGGTTATTACGGTGATACTGGCTTCACAGAATGAATTTGGTAGCATTCCTTCCTGTTCATTTTTTTAGAAGAATTTGAGTAAGATTGGTATTAAATCTTCTTTTTTTTTTTTTTTTTTAAAGATTTTATTTATTTATTCATTTATCCCCCCCTTGCTGCTTGTGCTCGCTGGGTCAGCCAACCACGCCGCACGGGCGGGCCTGCCTTCACCAGGAGGCCCCGGGAACCGAACCCGGGGCCTCCCATATGGTAAACGGGAGCCCCACTGATTGAGCCACAGCCGCTTCCCTTAAATCTTCTTTGAATGCTTAGTAGAACTCACCTGTGAAACCATATGGTCCTGGGCTTTTCATTTGGGGAAGTTGTTTGATGTTCGTTTGAATCTCTTTACTTGAGATTGGTTTGTTGAGGTCTTCTATTTCTTCTAGGGTCAGTGTAGATTGTCTGTATGTTCCTAGGAATTTTTCCACTTCATCTACATTGTCTAGTTTGTCGGTGTTCAGTTGTTCATTGTATCCTCTTATGAGCTCTTATTTCTGTGGAGTCAGTAGTAATATCTCTGTTTTCATTTTTACGTCTTCTTTTTTTCTTTGTCAATCTAGCTAAGGGTGTGTCAATTTTGTTGACTGAAGAACAAACTTTTGGTTTTGCTAATTTTTGTTGTTGTTCTCAATGTATTTTTTTATTAAGATTTATTTATTTACTTTATCCATTTTAAACACACCCTTCCCCATTTGCTGTTTTGTGTCCATTCACTGGGCAATTCTCTGTGTCTGTTTCCTGCCATCTCTTCTCATCCTTCTCCTCCAGTCTTCACCAGGATTCGATCCTGAAGACCTCCGATGTAAGAGAGAGGTGTTCTGCCACCTGCGCACCACCTTGGTTCCTGGTTTTCGGAGCTTTCCGAGCATCTCATCTTGACTCTCCCCTGCGTCTCTCTCCTGTTACGTCATCATCCGGGGCCTGACGGCTCACCGGCACACAGAGCCTGGCAGCCCATGGGCCTTCTGTATATATATATATATATATTTTATTTTACCAGGAGGTCCCAGGGGATCGAACCCAGGTCCCTCCATATGGGAGACGGACGCCCAACCATCTGAGCCACATCTGCCGCCCTCAATGTACTTTGTTTATGCTCTGATCTTTTTTATTTCATTCCTTCGGCTTGCTTTGGGATTTGTTTGCTGTTCTTTTTCTACTTCCTCCAGCTTTGTAGTTAGGTCATTGATTTTCGCTCTTTCTTCTTTTTTAATGTAAGCACTGAAGGCTATAAATTTCCCTCAATTCTTTATCTGGCAAAACTGTCCTTCAAAAAGAATCCATCTTTGAAGTAAGTATTAAAAGGAGCCTTACAGCCCAAAAGACAAAGACAGAAGAGAGAGGCTTGAAAGAGAGTATAGAAGGCAAGACCAGCAGAAAGGATAACCAAGAGAAAAAAGACAGAGGAAAATAGGATACGACATATGAAAACCAAAGAATAAAATGGTGGAAGTAAATAATGCATTTACAGTAATATCAGAGAATATGAATGGATTAAAATTCCCAATAAAAAGATATACTGTGAATATTCTCACTGTCCTGATTTTGTGATAATCAGGGTAGGCTAAACATTCACTATATTAGAAACCATGCGTGTGTCCCCAGACCTACTTTTTCTCCCTAGGCCTGGTTTTTGGAATGCTGGTGATAAACTAAGCCTGATTTATTATATGACCATCCTGTATGGGAAAATATTGTAACTTTGGGTACCTTTGGTCAATCTTAAGAGATATAACAGGGGGATAGATGTGGCTCAGGTGGCTGGGTGTCCATCTCCCATATGGAGGGACCTGGGTTCGATCCCCGGGACCGCCTGATAAAAATTTTTTTTAAAAAAAGAAAAATACAGAAGGCGCGTGGGCTGCCAGACCCCATCTGTGGGTACGCCATCAGGCCCCACGAGCAGGTGAGCCACCAGGCCCCGTGCACAGGTGCGCCGCCAAGCCCCACAATTCATGCAGCAAGATGATGACATAACAGGAGAGTGACATAAGGGAGAGCCAAGACAAGACACACTGGAAAACCAGGAACTAGGTGGCGCAGGCAGTAGGATGCCTCTCTCCCACATCGGATGTTCCAAGGATTGAATCCCAGTGAAGGCAGGAGAAGGATGAGAAGAGAAGGCAGGAAACGGACACAGAGTCGCCCAATGAATGTATAAACAAAAAAAAAAAAAAAAAAAAAAGGGGGGTGGGGTGGATAAAAGTAAATAAATAAATAAATAAATCCTTTTAAAAAAATGTATAGAAGAGGAAGATACAGACTATAGTTAGTAGTAATACTTTGACAATGCTCTTTCATGATTTGTTAACAAATGTTTCACAACAATGCAGGGTGTTTGTGGGGGGGGGGTGATGTGTGGGAGCCCTGCATGATGTTATGCATGTTTGTTTTCTAAGTTCACGATGTTTACTGCACACTTATAAGTTTATGTATGTTCATGTAGGGATGATATACTTTAATAAATTGTTTTTAAAAAAAAAGATATACACTGACAGAATGGATTAAAAAAAAAAAAAAAAAAAAAAAAAGAACCACCATGAGCCAGCCATATGCTGCCTATAAGAGACTCACCTTAGATCTAGGGATACAAACCAGCTGAAAGTGAAAGGCTGGAAAAAGATTCTCCATGCAAACAGTAACCAAAAAAGAGCAGGGGTAGCTATACTAATATCAGACAAAACAGAATTTAAATGCAAAGAAACTTATGAGATACAGAAGGCCATTATATATTAAAAGGGACAATCCACCAGGAAGAAATAACAGTCAAGTATCTATGCACTGGGGAGCGGATGTAGCTCAAATGGTTGAGCACCTGCTTCCCATATACAAGGTCCTGGGTTCAATCTCCAGTACCTCCTAAAAACAAATAAACAAACGAAAAAAACAACTCTCATTGGGGAGTGGATGTTGCTCAGCGGTTGAGCACCTGTTTCCCACATACAAGGTCCCATGTACACACACCTAACTATGGTTCCCCAAAATACATGAGGCAAACTATGGCAAAACTGAAGGGAGAAACAGACATCTCTATAATAACAGCTGGAGACTTCAACACACTACTCACATCATTAGCTAGAACTAGACAGACAATCAACAAGTAAACAGATAAAATGAATGATAAACAAATTAGACCTAACAGACATATACAGAACATTGCATCCCAAATCAGTGGGTTATACATTCTTCTTAAGTGCTCATGGATCTTTCTCCAGGACAGACCACATGTTGAGTCACGAGGCAGATGTCAGTAAATATAAGACAACTGAAATTATATAAAGCTAGAAGAAAGAAAAGCAGAAAGGATAACCAAAAGAGTAAAAAGAAAGACAAAAATAAGATGACACATGAAAACCAAAGAATAAAATGGAGGAAATAAATAGCGCATTTTCAGTAATATCATTGAATGTGAATGGATTAAATTCCCCAATCAAAAGATACAGGCTGACAGAATGGATAAAAAAACATGAGCCAGGGAAGCGGCTGTGGCTCAATCAGTAGGGCTCCCATTTACCATATGGGAGGCCCCGGGTTTGGTTCCCGGGGCCTCCTGGTGAGGGCAAGCCCGCACGCACGGCGTGGTTGGCTGACCCAGCGAGCACAAGCAGCAAAGGGGGTTAAATGAATAAATAAATAAAATCTTAAAAAAAAAAAAAAACATGAGCCATCCATATGCTGCTTACAAGAAACTCACCTCAGACACAAGGACACAAGCCGGCTGAAAGTAAAAGGTTGGAAAAAGATACTCCATGAGAATAGTAAACAGAAAAGAGCAGGGGTAGCTATACTAATATCAGACAAAACAGACTTCAAATGCAAAAAAGTGATAAGAGATGCGGAAGGCCATTATATATTAATAAAAAGAAATTATATAAAGCTCCTTCTCAGATCATAATGGAATGAAACTAGAAATCAATAATAATGGGAAAGGCAACTCACAAATGTGTAGAGGCTAAACAACAAACTCCTAAACAATCAGTGGGTCAAAGAAGAAATTGTAAGTGAAATTAAATTAGTAAATATACTGAGACAAATGAAAGCGAGAACAAAACATATCAGAACATATGGGATGCAGTGAAAACACTGCTGAGGGAAATTTATAGCTTTCAGTGCTTATATTAAAAAAGAAGAGCTAAAATCAATGACTTAATTACACAGCTGGAGGAACTAAAAAAGAACAGCAAACCAACCCCAAAACAAACAGAAGGAAAGAAATAAAGGTCAGAGGATAAATAAAGAAAATTGAGAACAAAAAATAGAATTAAAACCAAAAGTTGTTTCTTCAAGAAAATTAACAAAATTGGCAAACCCTTAGCTAGATTGGCAAAGAAAAAGAGAGAAAATGCAAATAAATAAAAACAGAAATGAAATTGGGGACATTACTACTGACCCCATAGAAATAAGAGAGATTATGAGAGGATATTATGAACAACTGGAACATCAACAAACTAGACAATGTAGATGAAATGGAAATATTCCTAGGAACATATAAACTACCTACACTGACCCTAGAAGAAATAGAAGACCTCAACAAATCAATTCACAAGTAAAGAGGTTCAAATGATCATCAAACAACTCGCCAAAATGAAAAGCCCGGGACCACATGGCTTTACAGGTGAGTTCTACCAAGCATTCAAAGAGGTTTAATACCAATTTTATTCAAACTCTTCCACAAAATTGAACAGGAAGGAAAGCTACTAAACTCATTCTATGAAGCCTCTATCACCCTAATACTAATAAAGCCAGATAAAGATACACCCAAACTGACACACAGATTCAACCCAATCCCAATAAAAATTCCAACAACTTTCTTAAAGAAATGGAAAACCCAATTATCAAATTTATTTGGAAGGGTAAAGGGCCCCAAATAGCCAGAAACATCTTTAAAGGGAAGAATTAACTTAGAGGACTCTCACTTCTGGACTTTACATCATATTACCTACCTACAGTAGTGAAAACAGCATGGTACTGGCATAAAGAGAGATACCCAGACCAATGGAACCGAGTTGATGGTTCAGAAACAGACCCTCAAATCTATGGTCAAGTGATTTTTGACAACCCTATCAAACTCACTGAGCTGGGCCAGAACAGTCTATTGAACAAACGGTGCTGGGAGAATTGGATACCCATTGCTAAAAGAAAGAGAGAGGACCCCTATCTCATCACACCTTATACAAAAATTAAGTCAAAATGGATCAAAGACCTAACTATAAAATCTACAACTGTAAAGGTTCTAGAAGAAAATGTAGGGGAACTTCTTCAAGACCTGATGGCAGGTTGTGGCTTCTTAAACCTTACGCCGAAATCATGAGCAACAACAACAAAAAAAAATGGATAAATGGGACCTCCTCAGATTTAAACACTTTTCTGCTTCAAAGGAGTTTGTCAAGAAAATGAAAAGGCAGCCCGTTCAATGAGAGAAAATATTTGGGAACCACGTATCCGATAAGGGTTTGATTTCCATGCTATAAAAAGAAGTCATAAAACTCAACAATAAAAGAGCAAACAATACAATTTTAAAATCAACTAAAGACTTAAACAGACATTTCTCTAAAAAGGAAATATAAATGGCCAAAAGGCACATAGGGAACATGCTCAACATCACCAGCTATTAGGGAAATGCAGATCAAAACTACAATGAGGGACTTCCGGGAAGATGGCGGACTAGTAAGACATGAGAAATCTCTTCTCCAGAAAAATAGCTAGAGGACAAGCTGAAACAGCCCTGAAGAAGATCTTCTAGGGTTTAGGACAGCAGGTGAAGGCTGCACACGACCCAGAGGAGAGAGGGACAAAAGGGGAAATCACGACGACAGAACCCTGAGTTGGAACCAGCAGCGGATGCTTCTGCCAGCACCTCCCCCACACTCTTTAGAATTCTCAGGCCTCTAGGCCTGCGACTATAGACAAAGGGGGCTCCAGGGATCTGTCACTCCCGGAGAGGGGAGAGAGAGGGACACAGCCTTAGGCTGACTCAGGTTCTGACCTGAAATTTGGGCTGCAGAGCCCCATGGACCCTTCCACATGGCGGTTTGCCCTGGGAGCCTGGAAAGGACTGGAGAAATCCAATCCTCACAACCTCGCTCTCTTGTAGCCTGGACTAATTGTTGAGGACTCCAAAGGAGAGGGGAGAGAGAGCCTGGGGCTGACCCTGCTTTGGATTCCCAGGTTTGGTCTGCCCTGTCCTGAGAGCCCTTCCAGGCTGGGTGGGGCTGCGCCATTGTTTGCCTTGGAGCCTGCAAGGGGCTAAAGATATACAAACCTCCCAATCAACTCCTCTACAAACAGGGACTGAATGTTGAGGATTCAGAAGGGAGTGGAAATATTTCCTAGCTGGGAGAAGGGGGGCACTACGAGAAAAGTCTGGAGAACTATCTCAGAAAGTTTGAATCACAGGGCTCCTAGCCCCCAGACAGGAAGCTCTATCACATTGATCTGGTCTGTGTCACAACAAATACGCTCCGACCAGGCAATGAATTGAGGGCTGCCAACAAGCGCCAATTCCTGGCAGACCAAGGAAGTGCACATAAGAAAATTAATAAGAGAGGCTTTTCCTGGCCTCTATAGCCTCCCTGCCCAAGGCCCTAGGAAACGACTCTACAACCAATTACTGGGTCCAGTGCCCAGTTTTGAGCAACCAGGAGAACAATCCTAACAATCAAGGTTGGGCCAAAAATCAAAGAGCAGTGGTAACTCACAGCCTCCTGCCACTAAAACCCCATAAAAGAGAAAGAGATAGAGCATCTAAGTAAAATACAAACTAACCAGATGCCTAAGCACCAGCAAAAAATTACGGGCCATACTAAGAAAATAGAAGACATGGCCCAAGAAAAGGAATATAGCAAAGTCCCAGAAGAGATGCAGAATTTGAGAGAACTGAGCACACATTTCCAAAATCAAATTAATGAGATGAAAGAGAATATAGTTAAAGAGATCGATGACATCAAAAAGACATTGAGCGAACGTAAAGAAGAATTTGAAATCATGAACAGAAAAGTAACGGAGTTCATGGGAATGAAAGACACAATAGGTGAAGTCAAAAATACATTTGAAGCATACAACAGCAGACTCGAAATGATAGAAGAAACAATAGTGATACTGAAGACAGAGTAGCTAAAATTGAAGAGAGAAAAGAACAGAGAGAGAAAAGAATGGAAAAAATTGAGCATGGGAAGCGGCTGTGGCTCAATCAGTAGGGCTCCCGTTTACCATATGGGAGGCCCCGGGTTCGGTTCCCGGGGCCTCCTGGTGAAGGCAAGCCCGCCCGCATGGCGTGGTTAGCTGACCCAGCAAGCACAAGCAGCAAGGGGGGGGAGGGTAAATGAATAAATAAATAAAAATCTTAAAAAAAAAAAAAAAAAAAATTGAGCAGGGGCTCAGAGAGTTGAATGACAACACAAAACGCAAGAACATACGTGTCATGGGAGTTCCAGAAGGAGAAGAGAAAGGATAAGGGGCAGAAAGAGTATTTGAGGAAATAATAGCTGAAAATTTCCCAACTCTCACGAAAGAAATGAACTTACATGTCCAAGAAGCACACCGTACCCCAATGAGAATAAATCCAAATAGACCTACGCCAAGACACATACTATTCAGAATGTCAAATGTAAAAGATAAAGAGAAAATTCTCAGAGCAGCAAGAGAGAAGCAAACGATCACGTACAAAGGATGTCCAGTAAGACTTAATGCAGACTTCTCTTCAGAAACCATGGAAGCGAGAAGACAGTGGTATGATACAATTAGGAAACTGGAAGAGAAAAACTGCCAGCCGAGAATTCTTTATCCAGCAAAACTGTCCTTCAAATATGAAGCTGAATATAAAGTATTCACAAACAAACAGAAACTAAGAGAGTTTGCAAAAAAGAATCCACCTTTGCAGGAAATATTAAAGGAAGCCTTAGAACCTGAAAGAAGAAGACAGGAGAGAGAGGCTTGGAGGAGCGTATAGAAGAAAGAAAGCAGAAAGGATAACCAAAAGAGTAAAAAGAAAGACAAAAATAAGATGACATATGAAAACCAAAGAATAAAATGCAGGAAATAAATAGTGCATTTTCAGTAATATTATTGAACATGAATGGATTAAATTCCCCAATCAAAAGACACAGGCTTGGGAAGCGGCTGTGGCTCAACCAGTAGGGCTCCCGTTTACCATATGGGAGGCCCCGGGTTCGGTTCCCGGGGCCTCCTGGTGAAGGCAAGCCCGCCCGCACGGCGTGGTTGGCTGACCCAGCGAGCACAAGCAGCAAGGGGGGGATAAATGAATAAATAAAATAAAATCTTTAAAAAAAAAAAAAAAAAAAAGACACAGGCTGACAGAATGGATAAAAATACATGAGCCATCCATATGCTGCTTACAAGAAACTCACCTCAGACACAAGGATACAAGCTGCTGAAAGTAAAAGGTTGGAAAAAGATACTCCATGCGAATAGTAAACAGTAAAGAGCAGGGGTAGCTATACTAATATCAGACAAAACAGACTTCAAATGCAAAAAAGTGATAAGAGATGTGGAAGGCGATCCTCCAGGAAGGTATAACAGTCATAAATATCTACGCACCTAACAAGGGTGTCCCAAAATATATAAGACAAACTCTGGCAAAACTGAAGGGAGAAATAGACATTTCTACAATAATCGTTGGAGACTTCAACACCCCTCTCACATCATTAGATAGAACTAGACAGAAGATCAACAAGGAAACAGAGAACTTGAACAATATGATAAACAAGTTAGACCTAACAGACATATACAGAACACTGCATCCAAACTCAGCGGGTTATACATTCTTCTCAAGTGCCCATGGATCTTTCTCCATGATAGACTACATGTTAGGTCACAATACAGCTCTCAATAAATATAAAAAGATTGAGGGAAGAGGCTGTTGCTCAATCAGTGAATAAATAAATAAAATCTTTAAAAAAAATCTTAAAATCTTAAAAAAAAAAAATTCTTAAAAAAAAAAAATATATATATATATCAATAAAATTAATTAAAAAAAAAAACAGGAAAAAAAAATACATGATCATCTCAGTTGTTGCAGAAAAGGCATTTGACAAAATCCAGCATAGTTTCTTCATAAAACACTTAGAAAAACAGGACTAGAAGGAAACTTCCTCAACATGATACAGAACATATATGAAAAGCCCACAGATAATATCATACTCAATGGTAAAACACTGAAAGCTTTCCCTCTAAGATCTGGAACAAGACAAGGATGCCCACTGTCACCACTGTTATTCAACATTGTGCTGGAAGTTTTAGCCAGAGCAGTTAGGCAAGAAAAATAAATAAAAGGTATCCAAATTAGAAAGAAAGAAATAAAACTTTCACTATTCAATTATAAAAGTCCTGAAAATCTACAACAAAGCTCCTAAACCTAATAAATGAATTTCACCAAAGTGGCGAACTACAAGATCAACTCACAAAAATCAGTAGTGTTTCTAAAACACTAATAATGAGCAATCTGAGAAGGAAATCAAGAAAAAAAAAATCCATTTACAATAACAATTTAAGAACCAAGGATGTAAAGGACTTATACACAAAAAAAAACTACGAAACTTCACTAAAAGAAATCAAAGATCGGGAAAGCAGATGTAGCTCAAGCAATTGCGCTCCTGCCTACCACACGGAAGGTCCCTGGTTCGGTTCCCAGTGCCTCCCAAAGAGCTGGCACGACAGGTAGGTGCAGCAAGCTGACACAACAAGAAGTAACAAGAGACACAAGAAGAAGAACATGATGAGAGACACAACAAAGCAGGGAGCAGAGGTTCCCAGTGCCTCCTAAAAAAGACGAGCAGGACAGCAAGCTGGCATGACAGGCAGGTGCTGCGAGCCGACACAAGGTGACGCAATAAGAGACACAAGAGGAAAAACATAACGAGAGACACAACAAAGCAGGGAACAGAGGTGGCTCAAGCAATTAGGCTCCTCCCTCTCACATCAGAGGTCCAGGTGCCTCCTAAAGAAACAAAGAAGATGAACAGACACAGCAAGTGCAAACAACGAGGGGGTGGGGAGAGATAAGTAAATAAAATAAATCTTAGAAATCAAAGATCTAAATAATTGGAAGGACATTCCACGCTCATGGATTGGAAGACTAAATGCTATTAAGATGTCAATTCTACACAAAATGATTTACAGAGTCAATGTAATCCCAATCAAAAATTCAACAGCCTAATTGGTAGAAATGGAAAAGCCAATCATCAAATTTATTTGAAAGGGTAAGGGGCCCAAAATAGCCAAAAACATCTTGAAATAGAATGAAATTGGAAGATTGCACTTTCTGACTTTAAAGTGTATTACAAAGCTACAGCAGTCAAAACAGCATGGCACGGGAAGCGGCTGTGGCTCAATCAGTAGGGCTCCCGTTTACCATATGGGAGGCCCCGGGTTCGGTTCCCAGGGCCTCCTGGTGAAGGCAAGCCTGCCCGCACGGCGTGGTTAGCTGACCCAGCGAGCACAGGCAGCAAGGGGGGGATAAATGAATAAATAAATAAAATCTTTAAAAAAAAAAAAAAAAAAACAGCATGGCAGTGGCATAGACATATAGATCAAGAGAATCAAATTGAGAGTTCAGAATAAACAAACTCATAGGTTTAGAATGTAGAAATATAGGTTGCCAGGGGTTAGGCTGGGGGTAGGGAATGGGGAGTTAATGCTTATTTTGTAAAGAATTTCTATTCGGGTTGATTTTAAGTTTTGGAAATGGATGGTGGTGATGGTAGCACAACATGGTGAGTGCTATCAACAGCACTGAATTCTATATGTGAATGTGGTTAAAAGGGGAAGTTTTAGGTCATATAGATGTTACTAGAGTAAAAATTGAAACAGGACTATACAATGCAGTGAACCCTACTGTAAATGATGGACTATAATTAACAGTACAATTATAAAAATGTTCTTTCATGAACTATAACAAATGTACCACACTAATGAACTATAACAAATGTACCACTCCCTTCAGTTCACAGCTGCCAGACCTGACGAGTCAACTGGGCATCCCTCTGCAGCACCGGGTCCTAAGCCCAGGCAGTGATGACTAGGTGGGCTTTCATCTCCTTCCCTTGGGGGGAAGTGAATGTGTTCAAGTCCAAGGAGAAGAGAACTGGATGACACAAGCACACCTTGTACACCCCTCCAGTTCACGTTTTCCTGGTAAAGCATACTTTGATTATTAAGGCACAAACTTCATAGAACACATATGATCCTTAGTATGCTGATTTCAATGTTTACATAGAAAAAAATTTCCATTTATATCTCAAAAATCCATCAACCTTTTTAACAAAACAATGGATAGAGAAGGTCAGAATCATTACACGCTTTGAAAGCTGTGCCAAATTCAAGAGAGATGTGTGTCTCCAAAGCTGCTGGCATTCTGAGAGGCATGTTGGCAGCACGTGCCTCTGTGAAGAGATGAGAAGCTTTCTTTTAAAAAGCGGCCTGGCGTCTTACAGCATCCTACAAAGACATTTTTTAGTGTAAAAACCGGGAAAGTGAAGCTTCATTCTGCGGCTTCTCATCCTAAACCATCATGCACAGGAAGAGTAAAGCCATTCTGCTCCAGAAGCTCCACGACAGCGCAAAACAGACCCGCTCACTGCACCTGACCGTCCACTTAGATGGACCGCACTATGAGGGAGGCCCTGTGAGGTGCCACCCACACTGGACATGTGGGAGCAGGGGGCAGCCCTTCCCCAATGTGCCTGCACCATCACCTTCCACACCCGCAGGCAATGCCTGCACCGACCCTCCTCCTCCTCCTGAACTCAGACCCCTTCACACTCATAAGTGTCTATGTGGGTTACATTTATGGCCATTTACTATACTAGAATTGACACTAAGGAAATTCCTAAAATACAAGACTCAAGAACATCCCATCTCATTGAGATGACGACTCATGCTGGGCACCTTTTCATATGTTTACTGAGTTATCGTTCTATTTTTGTTTTGCAGGAACTCTTTACGGATTCTGGGTGAGTCCTTTGTCAGATATATTTATTGTAAATATCTCCTCACTACCTATGGCTTTTCACTTAATAGCAGTTTTATAAACATAAGTTCTTAATTTTAATGTATAGGGTACAGTGACTTCTAAATATCACACTATCATCATGACTTAAACAATGAACAGTTCCTTTATATTAGATATAAGGTATTCAAATTTACCAAAAAAAAAAAAAAAAATCCATTTTTTTGTCTTTACAGCAGTTTGACTGAATTAGGATAAGGTCCAGGGATCAACATGCCCTACATTTTTTCATCTACAGGTTTCCCCATCCATCAATCCCATCACCCCTCTCTCCCTCCCATCCTCTTCCCTCCCTCTCTGGGCAGGGGGTGGTGGGTGGTCTCTTATTTATTTACTAAAACAACCAGGTCATTTGTCCTATGGTGTTTTTGTTTCTCTACGTGTTCTTCAGCCCCTTGAATTTCCTGTAAATTCTAGTACCCAGATCGAGTGTCTTGATCAGCCTTGTGTGCTTTTTTTGAGAATCACCTCCTTCAAAGGGGGTGTTACATACTTTCATCAGGAGGCACAAATACCTAGTTGGCTCTGTGATATTAGCAGCATTGAAGATTATTGCCTTTTTCTATTAATTCACTGGGTGTTGGAAAATACTAAAATTCTAAATCTATCATTCCTTTTGTTTCTTTTAAAGATTTATTTATTTATTAATTCCCCCCCTCATTGTTTTGTGCTCACTGTCTGCTCTCTGTATGTTCTTCTGTGTCTGCTTGTCTTCTCTTTAGGTGGCACCAGGAACCTATCCTGGGACCTTCCGGAGTGGAGAGAGAGATGTTCAATCTCTTGCATCACCTCAGCTCCCTGGTCCTCTGCGTCTCTTATTGTCTCTCCTCTGTATCTTTTTGTTGCATCATCTTGCCATGCCAGCATACCGCGTGGGCCAGCTTGTTTTTTCACCAAGAGGCCCCAGGAATCGAACCCTGGACATCCTATATGGTACACGGGAGCCCAATTGCTTGAGCCGCATCCACTTCCCTATCATTCCTTTTATAGTTATTTCTATAAAAACAAACTTCTCTAATCAACTGATTGACCACTCTAAGCTACAGTTTGTATAGGAAAGGATGGACCCTATGAGGTAGATACCATCGCTGACCCTGTAATGCAGATGAGAAAATGGGCAAGTTAGCGGTGACGCCAGGCAATGCGACACCGCGTCTGCAGGCAGCCAGGCTACAGCGCCTCTGCGGGATCACAAGGACACTCTCGAGTAGTTGCAGTAGCTACTTAAGCTTACACAATGTACATCCCTTTTTGAATCAGCAGTTCTAAACACAGGAAATGATTGCGGATATCGTGCATGCACAGGAAAGTTTTTTTACAAGGCTATTTCCCATAGCGTTGCTTACAATAGCAAAAAAAATTTGGAACTTAAATGCCTGGCTCAATAAGATGAGATACTGCCATACAGTAAAATAACACACAGCCATTAAAAATGCTGCTGGAAATAAAGAATAAAAAATGATGCTGTGTGGGAGTAGATGTGGCTCAAGCAACTGAGTGCCTGCTTCCCACATGGGAGGTCAGGGGTTTGGTCCCTGGTGCCTCCTTAAAAACAAAAACAAAGCAACAAGCAACAAACGAAAAGACCAACTCGGGGGAGCTGATGTGGCTTGGTGGTTGAGAGTCAGCTTCCCACATAAGAAGTCCTGGGTTCAATTCTCGGCCCCAGTACCTCAAAAAAAAAAAAAAGATGCTGGGTTAGAACGTCTGAATACCTGAAGAATGTTTAGGGCATATTCTTCAGGGGAAAAAAGGGTTATAGAACGGTAGCACATGTAGTGCAGGAATGTGAGCTTTGTATAAAAAGAAAGGATACAACCAAAACATTAACCTGGTTATCTCTGAGTGGCAAAGTTAGGGTGATTCCTTTTCTTTTTGGTGTGTCTATAATGAATATCTTTCACACTCATCTGTTTCTTTCATAATGAAAAGAAAGTCTAAAATAAAGTTTACAAATAAGTTTAATGACTTGGGAAAATGCTTCTTACAACAGAAAAAGCAAGCAGATTACTCTGGCTGCTACTCACACTGCCAAGTGCAGCCATAAGCACAGGGAAGATTCATCCTTGTTTGAATGAACAATGGCTGTTTCTCTGAATAACAGGAATGTAGGTGGATTTCGTTCTCACTTGTACACGTTTCTGTGATTTCAACAATAAATACAGGTCTGCAATGGATTTTTGAAATAGGTAGAGATGGGGGAAAGGTGATAGAGAAAACAAGCATGTTTCAGGGGCTGGAAAAAGCAAGAGCTGAGAACCCTGACACAGAGGCACCACGCAGGAGATGAGCTGGCTAAGGGAGATGGCTATAAAGGGCCAAGTTTAAGATTAGAACATTTTTCCCTATAGTTCATGGTGTGGTTTCGGAGGAAAAAAATCAGCGCTGCTAGAAGATATACTGGGCAGATGGATAAGAAAGGACTCAGAGCAAATCACCCATCTAAAGGGAAGAAGCGCATTTAGAAAGGTTTACCATAGTGTAACCATCAGCTTAAAGTAGTAAAAACAGGAGACAGGCAAGAGCAAGCGGCAACGTTGCTGGGTAGCACCTGGTCAGAGCCTGTGGCCTGGACTGGGGGAGGAAGCAAGAAGAGACAAAGGAACAGCAGCTCTCAGGCCAGACAGCAAGAGGAGGAGAGGCAGCGCAGAGGCAAGAGAATCAGATCTGAGGCCGAACAGCGTGTGCCACCTGTGGGATGCACGCTGGGGATGTCCTGCAGACCGCTGGACCCACGGGCTGGCAGGGTACGGACTGTGGGATGTGGTTCCAAGTGTCACCCACTGAGGGGGCCCCAGCATCAGACACCTGGAGGATAGCGTGTTGCCTTAGAGCTCTTTGAAAACTTTCGCAGAGAAGCCCCAGGCAGACCCTGTGGTGACCCTGATACCAAAGAGCTGAAGCCAAAGGGCAGCAACCAAAAAGACGTCTGGAACCAACAGCAGGAAGGCCTGAGGGTGGCATGGGAAAAACCTCTGGGCGGTGGGGGGCGGGCAGAACTAGAGAGGAGGGAGGGAGGCTTTCACAGTATACACCCTTTGCTCCTTTCAAATACTGAACCATGAATTGCCTAGTCAAAATAATGTAATAAAGTTTAACTTTCTTTAAAAGATCATTAAACTTAGTGGGTCATATGCCATGCCTATTGTTGGGACAAACAGCATGAGGACAAAGATCAGTGACTGGCAGGGTGAGCTGGCTATCAGGGACCAAGCTGTCATCACAGAATGGCAGGGGGAGGTGGGGAGAACCTCATACTACCCCAACCAAGCAGCCACCGTGTGATAAGACTTGCAAGGCAAAGCACTCTGTCCAATGCCAAGAACAAATTATCATTTGTTAACAAGACCCTGGCAAAATTAATAGTTGAGAGGTAGTCTCTCTCTTTTCCAAACCCTAGGCAGCACTGTGCGTGAATGGCTGTGCTCTCTCCCCAAAAGCCTCCAGCAGCAGGTCAGTCTGGGAGTAGGTTTGGGAGTAGCTGCGTGTAGGTGAGTTTCAAGACACACCTGTGCACAAGGTTATCTGCCAAGCCTTCTGGAATTTAACAAATTTAATATATGCCACCTATGTGGATTACAGAAAAGATGGAAAAATACAAAAATCACATATACTGAGGCTTAAAAGTTTTCAAACAATTTAAAGGATGATCATTTGCACTGTGAAATCAGCGACAAGATTCATCTTAAGAGTTTCTCAGATGCATTCAAAATTATATTTCTTCAAATCACTGGAGAAAAAAATAGATTATTTCTAATAAAAGAAAACAGACCAATATGCCAAACCCTCAACACTAATGCTTGAATTTTTTAACTTTATTCTTATAAAAAAGAAACTTGGCCTAATAATAACTTTTACCTAAGAGTTACCTTCTGAAAACCTCCTTGTTACTCAAATATGGTCTCTCTCTTAGCAAAACTCAGCAAATAAACTCACTACCCTCCCCCACCCATGGGACACGACTCCAGGGAATGAGCCTTCCTGGCACTAAGGGATTAATATCAAGCACCAACCAGCAATGCATTTGGAAAAAGACCATGACCAAAAGAGGGAAACATTAAATACAAAAGAGTTTTTACAACTAAAAGATTTAAAATTGAGTCATGAAGTCATTCCAAAGGTAACACTTATGCATGTCTCAGGCAAATCTCACTGACTGCCACAGTAAACAAAGCCTCAGTCAGAGGGGCACCTGGCTCTAGAGACATCTAGGCACTACAGGCAAGGCACACAATCCCTTCAAATGAGTACCCCATTGGCAGGCCTTACCTTGGAATATATGACAACCTCTTTCCCAATGTAACAGAGTTAGGATCTTTTATAACTTCCCAAAACATGATTCTTCTACCCCTTTTATTTGAACTTACAATTAGCACTACATCCATTAAATATTTGTCCCAGAGACTTAATCTTCGCTCTGTTCATATGCTGGTTGAGCCCTGAATCTCAGCAGAGTTGCAGCCAACACCTACTCTCCAGTTCATTAGACTCATCCAGGACAACTAACAAAATAATGATGATGGACAATGGCCATGCCAAAAAACAGAGTATCTACAACTGTAAATAAAATAGTTCCTTCCATCTGCCCCATAAGATGTAAGCCCCATCTCAATCTGAAGCAAGGTGGGCATCACCATTCCCAAATCCTCAAGATTGAGGAATGAACAAACATAAGGGAGGAATGCAACCATGAACCAAAAGTAGACTATTATTGTAGTAACAATGATATAAAGATAGTGGTCACCAGAGGTTATGAGGGGAAGGGGAAGGAAGAACAGGTAGAACATAAGGCATTTTTAGGGCACTGGAATTGTTTTGCATGGTATTGCAATGATAGACACAGGCCATTATACATTTTGTCAGAACTATAAAATAGCACAGGACAAAGTGAAAACCATAAGGTTAACAGCAGTGCTTCAATATTCATTCATCATTTGTAACAAATGTCCCACGCTATTGTAAGATGTAATTAATAGAGGAAAATGTGGGAGGGGTGGGAGTGGGGTATATGGGAATCCCTTATACTTTCAATGTAACTTTTCTGTAATCTAAAAATCTCTTTAAAAGTAAAGTTTAGGGGGACGGATGTGGCTCAAATGGTTGGGCATCCGTCTGCCATATGGAGGGACCTGGGTTCGATCCCCAGGACCTCCCGGTAAAATAAAAAAAATATATATAGAAGGCACATGGGCTGCCAGGCTCTGTGTGCCGCTGAGCTGTCGGGCCCCAGGAGCCATGCAGCAGGATGATGACGTAATAGGGGAGAGACAAGACGAGATGCTTTGAAAGCTCCAGAAGCCAGGAGCTGAGGTGGTGCAGGCAGCAGAATATCTCTCTCCTACATCGGAGGTCTCCAGGATCGAATCCTGGTGAAGACTGGAGGAGGAGGATGAGAAGAGATGGCAGGAAACAGACACAGAGAATTGCCCAGCGAATGGACACAAAACAGCAAATGGGGGAGGGGGGATTTAAAATGGATAAAGTAAATAAATAAAATCTTAAAAAAAAAAAAAAAGTAAAGTTTATCATATGAAAAAAATGTGCAGTAAAAAAAAATAGATTATTTAGAGCCAAATGGTATCATAAAAACCTGGACATTGTGCTGCTGAGCAGACATTCAGCCTCTCTCAGAGCTGTGGAGTCTGTATCCAGAAGGAAGCTGAACACAAGTGACTGGTTATAAACTAAGAGCCAGCCTTCCAAGCTGTCCCAGGGAGGAGCTTCTGGTCTCCTAGCATTCACTGCACTGGGACCTCCTTTCAAGGCTATGCCACAGGGGCTGGTCCCAGGGAAGACCTTCAAATGACCACCAAAAAGTGGTTCCAAAAATCACCAAGTAACCCAATAATCAGGAAAACTGAACATTTCCCACCGTCTATACTTAAAAAACTATTTTTTCTCAGACTCTCCACATTTACAAACAAGAACTTACTTTTTTATATTTGACACTTTGAAGACATTTTGTATTTTTCTAATTTTGTAGCTACATAAGAAAAACAGGTGATATTTGGCCTTTTATCCTACCAAGGTTAATCAACACAGAGCTTTTAAAGTCTGTAAATTAATTCTGTACCCTTGAAGGCAGCATTGTGCAACAATATGAGCAAAAATCAGGACTCAGAAGACCGTCCTACATTAACTGTTCTGCACCTAACCAGCTGTGTGCCCTTGAGCAAGTAAACTTGGGCTATGAGATCCTCTTCTATGAAGCACCATCTCTAAGAGCCCTTTGAGTTCTGACGGCCGATGAGATCCCATTAACATTTGAAAAAGATATTAAATTCTTCTAATGAAATGACATATAAATTTGTGCAGACAAAACATTTTAAGCAAAATTAGCTTTTTTAAACATTAGCTTTAAATAGTCATAAATTAGGAAACAATTGAGTTTTGAAAATAAAATTATATGGTTTGATCAACATAATTATGGAACTTAAAATAATGTGTTATATGACAAATCAGTCTTTCACCTCCTCTCCCCACTTACGCCTGGGAACCATAATTAAGGTTTATCACTTTTTCAATTCCAAGTTATTTCTCAAGCTAAAAAAAAAAGATACAAAATATACAGCATTTTCTCCTACATCTAAAGTAGTTATAGCTTTTAAAATAAAATATTATTTTAGCAGTACGTTCTCAAAGCCCATCAGAAAATCATTTTTAACTGTTCACCAGTGTCCTAAAATATAGTATAGCTGGTGTTACGAAAGGAAGATAATTGCCTATCACAATGCCCGGTGCTCCTTCTACAATTAAAACTTTTTTTTTTTTTTTTTTTTTTTTTTTACCGGGAGGTCCCGGGTATCGAACCTGGGTCCCTCCATATGGGAGACGGACGCCCAACCATTTGAGCCACATCCGTCCCCTACAATTAAAACTTGATGGTGATTCTGAGTAGTGAAAAATTCAGCGAGAAAGTGAACTGAAGAGATAAGTCACAGAAGGCCATTCCCTTTCTACAGAGCTTTCCTTAAAAGGTGATGGATATGAACAGCTATTCCAAACACAACTTGAAGATTTAATCACCTTCCACTCTTGGAAGGTGGAATATTAAAGTTTTTTCCTTTAAAATATATCTTAAGCAGTAACAACAATAGCTAACATTTGAGTTAGTACAATATGCCATGCCAGTCCTTGCCTTAAGCACATAACATGCATGCTCATTAGATCACACTATGAAGCAGATGCTATTTTATCACACTCCCATTTTAAGGATGTTAAGGCTTAAACAAGTTAAGTGATTTGTTCAAAGTCTTATAGGTGATAAGTGGCAGAACCCAGGCTCTCAAGCCGGTTAACCACTATCTTCGGTTAAAATGTAAACTCTCCTTTCTAAATAATGTCCCTATTTATTCTCCATACTAGTTTCATCTATCAAGAAAGCAAGCATAGGGAAGCGGATATGGCTCAAGGGATAGAGCTCTCGCCTACCACATGGGAGGTTCCAGGTTCAGTTCCTGGGGCCTCCTGGAGAAGGGGAGCTGGCACAACGGGCAGGTGCAGTGAGCTGACGCAATAAGATGATACAACAAAGAGACACAAAGGAAAGACAATGAGACACAACAAACCAGGGAGCTGAGGTGGCTCGGGTGATTGAGGGCCTCTCTCCCACATGGGAGGTCCCAGGTTCGTTTCCTGGTGCCTCGAGAAGCCAAGCAGACACAGAGAACAGATAGCAAGCACAAACAACGAGGGGAGGGGCGGGGAATAAATAAATAAAATAAATCTTAAAAAAAAAAAAAAGCAAGCAAGCATGAAACAGGTTCTAATTTAAATAGCACTGCAGCATCTAAGGAAAGCAGAAACCCCCAGAGCCTTCATATAACCTCCAAAGTCTCCAAAACTGCCAACCCAATCATAAATTTTAAGATGCCAATCTTCAGGCCATGTTTCATCCTTTTCTTTCCTAAGCTCCTTCGGAAAATTCCCAACGCTTCAACTCCAAGTTTCTTAGTTTGGCAACTATACTGCGCTTTGGGATTTTAAAATTATAAGCACTGTTCCCGGAGGAGAACATTTCCTTTATTAGCAAATGGCTTTGAAAATTCCATTCTAGGATGCTAAATTTAATAAAATACCTCTGACTTATAATAAATACATTCCCCAGATTATTTTTAAACTAATGATTGCTTATTTTCAAGACATTTTTGCACAGCAGTAAAGCAAATGTAACAATTTAAGGATTCTTTCAAATTTGTTCCAGTTATTTTAAAGAATTGACTTGAAATTGTTTTCTGAATTCTTCTGCTCTGATGTAAGAAAGTGAATTCCCAATCCACAATGCATTTCCCTAAAAAAGATATTACTTTGAATTTCTTTGGGTTCTGCCATAAGGATATGGGCAAGGCCAGGATCATGGAAGCAGCTTTTTGCAAACTTGAGACAGAAAAAAATCAGGACTAAAAAAAAAAAAAACATATATATACACACATCAAAAGCAAATAATGCATTTTCACAGTTCCTAAAATGTGTCATTATTAAAAATCCCATAGAAGATAAGAGAAATGCTGAGCGGTGGAGGAGGGGACTGACTCCCCTGCTCCAGGCTGAGGCTATACCAGGCTTTCAACAGAACAGAGGAGAGGCTTTTTCTGTGAACATCACCCCACCAGCAGGCCTCACAACCACAAGCGTTTGGCCACCGGAAAAGTGCAGCTGTAACTATCAAGGCACCTTTAGTTGGGCAGCTCCTCAGGTCCCCCTACCTAAAACATGGGATGAGAAAGGATTCAAGAATCAAATGGCACTTTCTCTCTGGCAGATGGATCTAAGATGGGGGGGGGATGTAGAAACTTTGCTTCACCTCATACCTTATGGTTTTTTCACAAGTATATACAGTTATATGTAGTTAGCTTTCAAAAATCTAACCTACCAGCTACTATCTCTTTTTTCTCCCTCTTCTCAATCCTCTGGCCCACAAAATTTCATTAATATCAATTACAATCAGTCATCCAAAAGCTTAAACAGGCATTTGAACCAGCTAGTTGCCTAAGTACAGAGTCCTTTAGGTTGACCCAGGATATTCAACCTGAAGATTAGCGATTCAAGGCACCTTGTCTCCTCCTAAATCTGCATCCCCAGCCCTAAATTCTCTCCATAGTACATTCTAAAAACCAAAATGGACATTTCTCCTAGGATGACCTGCTGTCAATGCCAACAACAAAGTGGTGCAAAACCCCATTATCTGTTCCCAAAACAAGCCCCTGACAGTGCCCACAAACCCTTCCTCTTGTCAACATTCCTCCTAGTGTAACTGCTGTTGACATCCTGTCAGCAAGTCCCGTGCTTTCTTCCTTCCTGATGTCTAAGGCCCCTTTCCTCCAGTAATCGAAAATTACAGACTACATGTGGGCCGGATGTACATCGACAGGGGATGGCAGGAGCAGCTGTTCCTCCAGTCCAGCCAACTGTTAACAGATGGGAGAGTGATGGTGGAACTTCCAATTACCCAAGGTGGATGGAAATTCAGAGTATTAGAAGAAATCTGATTTTTAAAGCAACATGTTGGCCAAAGAGAACACTGGCATGTGTTGAGTTCAATAGTCTCTCTCACTCCAGACCAGAATCCTTCCAGCCTATTCTTCCCATCACTGCCAGGTTGGTTTTCCCACTCCACTGCTCCTGACCACTGCTAACTGGAAGCCCCCGCACTCACAGGCCTTTCATGGGTCCCAAAACACCACTGCCCACTTCCTCACACACCCCTCACTCCACCAGCCAGTCATGCCAAGATGGCCTCCTCCTCCTCCTCCCCACCCTGCTCCTCCTCTTCCTCCTCCTCCCCACCCTCTTCCTCTTCCTCCTCCTCCTCACCGTTCTCCTCATCCTCCCCATCCTTCTCCCTCTCCCTCCCCCTCCTCCCCACCCTCCTCCTCACCCTCCTCCTCATCCTCCTCTCCCTCCTCCTCCTCTCACCCTCCTCCTCATCCTCCTCCTCTCCCTCCTCACCCTCTTCCCCTCCAGCCCCCCAAGACACGCGCTTGGAACAGGAAGCCAGGCCCAGCCACTCGGCGTGGACCCTCCAGCACCTGGCGTGGACCCTCCAGCACCTGGCGTGGACCCTCCAACACCTGCCGACTAGCGAGCGGGGTCACCGCGCAGGTCAAGAGGCCTCCAGCTTAAAGCCTGCGGGTTTGTTCCGAGAAGGGACTCAGGTCTCCTAGGAGGCAAATCCTATGGCCTCGTCTTGAGACCCCACTCCCCAAATAATAAAATGCTGTTATCTTTAGGCGCTGCGGGGCCTACAGGGCTTCCCGCCACCAAGGCCTCGGAGGTGCGGGAAGGGGGCGCGCCCCAACGGCCCGCAGTGCGCCCGGAGTCCCGGCGCCCCGACCTGCGACCCCAGGGCTGACCCCCGAGCTGCCCAGCCCGGGGCAGCCACAAAGGGCCGCGGAGCGAGCCCCCCGCGCGCCGCCCCACCTTGTCCTCGGGCGCCGCGCCCGGCTCGCGAGCGGGCCTCTGCCTCAGCTCGGTCATGCTGGAGCCCCCGGCAAGACGCAACCGCAAGCCAGCAGCGTAGCCGCCACTCGGCCGCCTGGGCCGCCCCGCAGCCCCGCCGCTCCGCCCCTCCTGCCGGGAGGAAGGCCGCGCGAGCGCGCACGCGCCCGGAGCCCCGCCCCGCCCGGCGCCCACTGTCCGCACGAGCGCGCACGCGCACCGCTGACATCACGGCCCGGGCGCTCCGCCCACGGCGCGAACCTGCTGGGAAGACCGGGCGGTGGGACAGGGCGGGGCCGAGCGGCGGCTCGAGGCGCACATTGGCCAGAAGCGCCAGGGGACGGGGGAAGGCCTGTGTTGCCAGGAGAGGCTAGCCAATGGGCCCGCTGGCCTGAGCAGGGCTCGCGGGGCGCCCAGGGTGATGGCGGCTCCAGTAGGGCCGGAGGGGCAGTCGCGCCGACCTGTGCAAGCCAGGCGTCACTCTGCGGTGCCTAATCAAGCCGTCCTTGACTTGTGGAGTGCTAATTAGGTGCTAGGTGCAGAGCTGAGCCAGGGTTTCACCTGATTATCTCACTTGATTTACACACCGCTTGGAACGGGTGCTGTTTTCACTGTACAGATGAGCCCTTTTGCGATATATGGTTTCTGGTTATCTAGACTGTTGACCATCTCGGACAGAAATGCTGTCAATTTTGTTCCCTGCTGGATCCCCTGTGTGTCTGACATGTCCTAAGTTTCTTGTTCAATGCATTTAAGTTTTTCCTAAAGGAAAATGATTTAGGCAAAGTCTCTCCTAGAAAGGACCTAGCAAGAACTAGAACAATCTTCCCTGGTTCCCTGTTGCACCTGTGTTGCTCCAGCACTGCTTTCAGAACTTCCTTTTCGCTGCCTTGTAAGGAATCTAAAGCAAAACAAGTATAAAATGGGATCCCTGCCCAAGAGAGAGAAACTTGCACATATAGTGTTGCCATTTCCTATTAGTAATTTTGGCCTGAGCTGTGTGTTCTTGAGGAAGTAGTGAGAATTTGGAGGACATTATATTTACCTGATTCCTACAATAATACAGTCCCCTCTTCCTGTATCAGTGCTTTAAATGGCAGTAAACAGGTTTAGAGGAGCACTGAACTTAGGGTGTGTTTTGTTTTCTAGTTAACTACTTTGCACATGTATTTGTTTTTTGGAGAAATAGACACCACTCCCTTCAGGCCATTATTTAGAGAAGACTTTGTTTTGTGTTGTTTTGTCTTTTGTTCTTATTTGTTTATAAAAGGAAATATACTGCTAGTGATTTCAAAACTCTTGTAATCTATTGAGGATTGTGTGACCACCTTTTTGGCCAATGTCAGTGGTCAACTCTTGATCTAGAGACCAGAAATCGGGAAACGGATGTGGCTCAAGAAGTTCGGCGTCCGTCTACCATATGGAGAGACCGGAGTTCGATCCCCGGGACCTCCCGGTAAAAAAAAAAAAAAAAAAAAAAAAATAGAGACCAGAAACCTCTTGGGTATGTTAAGCAAGGTTTATTATCTAAAGGACCTAGAAGGATATCAACACAGAAAGATCAGCAAGGTTATCCTCCATGACTGGTGACGATGCTAGTGTCCAGATCTCACCTTTGGGAGCAAATCTTTGTGAAAGGTACACAGTGCCCTGAAGCTCAACTGTTGCCTTTCAAATCCAGCCTGATATAAAGGAGGCTGGAGAACCAGTGCACCTAGGCCAGAGTTCTAGAATGAGCAGCATGACTACTGGGTGGAGAACCTCCTACGATTTAGCATGAACAAACTTCTCATCCATCATGCTCTGCCTTCCCTGTATATCTGAGCTCTAGGTCAAGCAATGCCGTGGAGAACAGGGATCAGGTACTCAGACATCTCTGGAAGTCATGCTAACAGGCCTTTCGGCCAGCTTTAGGGCCTATTCCTTAATTGTAGAAAGAAGTTAAGAGCAGAAATCTCCCCCACCCCCAGCCCTGCTGAGTTCTGTTCTCTTAAGGAAAGGGCTTTAAAAACTTCTGAGTTTTGTAATGGTGATTACCAACATAATACTAAATAATTTGCTTATATTTCTATTTCTTCATGTATAACTCTACAGTTTATGTAGACCAGTTCTCACTGGGGGAAAAAAAAAGGAATTTGGTTCCTTCACATTACCTTGCACCACCTCCTCTATCCCCAATTTTCTCTTCTGTTCTTTGTCATTCTGGAATCATTCTGGGGCATATCTGGTGTAAAGCGATTTGTTTTCACTGCACTCCTTAGTTAGCTTTGTTGATTAGTAGAGGTAAATAGCATGGGATTCCTACTTCCCTGGAATGTGCAGGCTGACCCTGAGCTCAGTGTATGTTGGCAGCTACTGCTATAATTATCAATTTATAATGAACAAAAACACCTTCCCTCATCTTCACATTTGAACACTAAATGGTATGAGTGACTCAAAAATTCATTTCCCTGAATGAGAGACTTCCTCTCTCTTATTGAAAGGCTTGTCAATAAACTAAAACAGGCTTTATCTAGTCTTTTTCTTGCCCTTGATATTGTCTTTATGGTTCTTAGTTTGACAGGTGCTCTCAGATGGATAAAACTCCATATTCAGTTTAATGAGATGACATGCAAAATGGAATTAAGAGGCTTTGCAGAATTGCCAAAGGCATTAGGGCTTTAAAAATGCATATCCAGGGGGGCGGATGTGGCTCAACTGGTTGGGCGTCCGTCTACCATATGGAGGGACCTGGGTTCAATCCCCGGGACCTCCCGATAAAATTTAAAAAAACAATATATGTATATATATAGAAGGCGCCGGGAGCCATGCAGCAAGATGATGACGTAACAGGGGAGAGACAAGATGAGATGCTCCGAAAGCTCCGAAAACCAGGAACTGAGGTGGTGCAGGTGGCAGAAACCTCTCTCCTACATCAGAGGTCTCCAGGAGACAGACACAGAGAATTGCCCAGCAAAAATGGGGAAGGGGATGTTTAAAATGGATAAAGTAAATAAATAAATCTTAAAAAAAAAAAAAAAAGCAAATCCTGCACTCCCACAAACTTACAGCTCCATCAATTACTAGACATTCCATCTAAACTATATGTCACTGGAAAGCGGCTGTGGCTCAATCAATAGGGCTCCCGTTTACTATATGGGAGGCCCCGGGTTCGGTTCCCGGGGCCTCCTGGTGAAGGCAAGCCCACCCGCACGGCATGGTTAGCTGACCCAGCGAGCACAAGCAGCAAGGGGGGGATAAATGAGTAAATAAATAAAATCTTTAAAAAACAAAAAACAAAAACAAAAAAAAACAAACTATATGTCAGGCTCCTCTTTAACAAACTGGATCTTTTTTTTTTCATCTGATAATTTTTTTTTTCAAATTTTTTAACTTTATTTTGTACAATTAATAATTGAAAATATAAACAATTAAAAACTAAAAAAGTAAACACATGAATAAATACATACATTTCTCAATTAAATGTAATGGATACATGTAAATTTTTTTTAAAAATCAATACGTTATACAATATATTTGGTTCATAGTAACGCATTCATACAGTATTTGTCCTTTTGTGTCTGGCTTGCTTTGCTCAATATAATGTCTTCCAGGTTCATCCATGTTGTCATATGCTTTACGACTTCATTTCTTCTTACAACTGCATAATATTCCATCGTGTGACTAGACCACAGACAAACTGGATCTTTATCAAAACAGTAGTCTAGGGGAGCAGATGTGGCTCAAGCAGTTGAGCAACCACCTTCCACATGGGAGGTCCTGGGTTCAGTTCCCAGTGCTTCCTAAAGAAGATAAACAATGAACAGACAATGAGCAAAACAACAAGCAAACAGATGAGGGAGGCATTGGTGGTGGGAGGAACAATAGTCTACGTGGAGAAGCAGGTGGCTCCAAGCACAAATAGTCCTCTATTGGTCACACATTGTTTAACCAGTGCATTTCAATCCTAGTTACTAGAATTACCTGGGAGCTTCTAAAAAATAAAAAATAGGGGGTCGGATGTGGCTCAACTGGTTGGGCGTCCGTCTCCCATATGGAGGGACCCGGGTTCGATCCCCGGGACCTCCCGGTAAAAAAAAATAAATAAATAAATAAAAAATAAATAAATAAATAAAAAAACTAATGGAAGGGCCATCCAGACCTACTAAATAAGAACTGGAAATGGGGCCAGGAGAAATAGGCTTTTTTTTTTTTTTAAGAAGCTCCCCAGGTGATTTGTTTTTTTTTTTAAGATTTATTTATCCCCCCTCCCCCCCCCAGTTGTTTTGTGCTTGCTGTCTGCTCTCTGTGTGGTCTTCTCTGCTTGGTGTTTTCTTTGGACAGCACCAGGAACTGATCCTGGGACCTTCCAGAGTGGGAGAGAGGTGCTCAATCTCTTACACCACCTCAGCTCCCTAATCTGCTACGTCTCTTATTGTCTCTCCTCTGTGTCTTTTTTTTGTTGCATCATCTTGCTGCGCCAGCTGTCCACGTGGGCCAGCACTCTTGCACAGGCCAGCCTGCCACATAGGCCAGCTTCCCTTCACCAGGAGGCCCCGGGAACCAAACCCTGGACCTCCTATAGGGTAGGCAGGAGCCCAATCCCTTGAGCCACATCCGTTCCCCCCCAGGTGATTCTAGTAAGCAATCAGCATTGAGAATGATTCTGATAAATTATCACCTTTTGAAGAAATTTGCTGGGAACTATGCAAAAGAGTTTACAGCATTTTTCTCTTCCAACATACATTAACATTTTATGATCAACAATGCATGTATGCTTACTGAAGAAAGTCTAGAAAATGCAGAAAGGTATAGTGAAAAAATTCAAATCAGCCGAGGATAATCACTGCAAACATGAACACTCTTACCTTTCCGCTCTAGTTTCTCTGCACATTCACCCATGTAGCAATTTAGAAAATTGGGCACATTGTTTATACTGTTTCAAAACCTGACTTTACTCTTTATCTTCAAATACTCCTTGAGAATATTTTAAAGGCCATGTATTAGTCAGCCAAAGGGGTGCTGATGCAAAATACCAGAAATCAGTTGGTTTTTATAAAGAGTATTTATTTGGGGTAGAAGCTTACAGTTACTAGGCCATAAAGCATAAGTTACTTCCTTCACCAAAGTCTATTGCCACGTGTCGGAGCAAGATGGCTGCCGACGTCTGCCAGGGTTCAGGCTTCCTGGGTTCCTCTCTTCCCAGGGTTTACCTCTCTCTGGGCTCAGCTGCTTTGCTCTCTCCACAAGGCCAGCTGTAGACTATCAAGTGAAGGGCTTGTCTCTTTTCCAGGAGCCTTCTCTCCTTCCTCATGACCAAGCTGCTCTGTGGGCTTACTTCCCTAGGCTCCAGCATCAAAACTCTGTATCAGAACTCCAACTCAAAAACTCCAACTCTGTCCTTTGCTGTGTCGTTTATCTTTGAGACCCTACCCACCAAGGGCAGGGCTCAACACTCTACTGACTTGGCTCAATGAAAGCCCTAATCATAACTTAATCATGCCCAGATGAATAGACTAGTTTACAAGCATAATCCAATATCTATTTTTGGAATTCATAACTATACCAAACTGCCAAACTGCTACACTCCACCCTCTGAATTCCAAAAATACATTACAAGATTCAAAAAACCTTAAATCAGTAACAATCCAAGTACAAAATCATAACATAATCAGTTTAAAGAAATACAGTTCATCTTGGGGCAAAGTCCTATCTGCTGTAGACCTCTGAAACTTACAAACTCATTTAACTGCTTCCAATACATAAACAGAAAGACAAAGAATAAACATTTTCATTACCATAAGGAGAAATACGAGTTATGGGCCCCCTACAGGTCAGTAAACCTGCAGGGCATCCTCCATTCAATTTCAAAGTCTTTTTTTTTATGTTTTCATTTTACCGGGAGGTCCTAGGGATGGAATCCAGGTCCCTCCATATGGCAGACATACACCCAACCATTTGAGCCACATCCGCCTCCCTGAGAGTCATTCTTTTTTTTTTTAAACAATATACTTTATTTATTTATTTATTTATCCCCCCCTTGCTGCTTGTGCTTGCTGTGTCCATTTGCTGTGCGTTTTTCTGTCTGCTTGTCTCCCTTTGTTGGGTCGTCCTGCTGTGTCAGCTTACCGCGCCGCGCAGGCTGGCTTGCCTTCACCAGGAGGCCCCGGGAATTGAACCCCGGGCCTCCCATATGGTAAACGGGAGCCCTATCGATTGAGCCACATCCGCTTCCCAAGAGAGTCATTCTTAAGAGGATGGTTTCTCCTCCTTGGGGCCACTTGGGGACCCACCCTTTCCACAGGCTTGCCCAATGGCCATTTTCTTGGTTCCACCTTCATCAAGCATCTGGGTGTTTACCAAGCTCCGGACTTCACCTTCCAAGAGTGTTGGGTGATTGCCACACCTTACCCCATCTTTGGGTTAGTCTTAGCCCTCCTAGTACAAGGACGTGAAGACAACATTCCTCCTAACATTTGGCATGCAGGTTCAACCTCTCAGTTGACCTCCTGGCCTTCCCTAATCCATGGGGTACAGGTGCATCCCTCTCTGACCTATGGGATGCTGACCTTAACCTCCCTAATCCTTGAGGAATGTGCTCCATCCTTTCTGCACCCTGGGGTGGCAAAACTTTCCCAGAATATCCAGTGGGAACACCCACCCTCTTCAAGTGCTGGGGCAAACTTACCCTCTCTGTACACATGGGTGGGGTTCCTCTGTTGGCTCAAGGTGATGTCTTAATTCCAGATCTCAGCTCCCATGGTTTTCCACTTGAACCTCTTTCTCCTTCCACCTCTCCTTCCCATGTCCTCTTTTGTCCAAGCTGACAGTGGTTTTGTTCATACAGCTCTCTCAAAAACTTTGTTGGTTGCAGAAAGCAGGGGTCACCCCACCAGGCAAAGAACCATGGCCAGCTGAAGTGCTTGCTGAGGGTAACGGGAACATGGAATGGGTAGTGGAAGAAGGTAATGATAAATATGAACTTCGACCATGTGACCAGTTACAGAAACGAGGACTCTAACAGTCATGAACCCTTCTTCCTTGTTTCGTTATGAGTATGATTGTATATGTACACAAACGAATTTCTTGTTTTCTTCCCCAACCTTTTCCCCTATCATATGAAAAGTTGTATTAATTTCATGTCATAATATTTAAGGATGTCATGTTTAAGAGTGAATATTACCCAAGGACTTACACCCTATTCTGTAGGGAATGAATGCGTTTCCGGTTGTACGCAGGCAAGTTGAACATTGTTAGGTGGAAATATATATGTATGCTTGTCTGTTATTGTTTTTACTTAGAGACTAAGTATGATTTAAGGTAGTGTGTATGGTTGCCGAGTTGGCAAGGGATGGACTATGATGGTTAGGCTAATGTGTCAACTGAGCCAGGTAATTGTGTCCAGGTGTTTGGTCCAGCAAGCACTAGGCTAATTGTAATACAAGAACATTTATGGACTTTGGTCACCAGTGAGTTTACTGGGTGGATGGCTGATCACATCTGCATCAGTCAGAGAGATTGCCATCAGCAATGCATGATGCTTTTATCCAATCAGTTGAGTACCTTAAAAGGGGAAGTGATTTCAACATTCAGAGTGAATTTCCCAGCTCGTCTTTGGAGAGCCAACTTCTCCCAGAAAGTCATCAAGGACCTTTCATTGAACTTTCATCTGAGCCCCTGGTTTGCAGCCTGTCTGCGTAACCTGGACTTGTGCCTCCCCACAGTCACATAAGAGACTCATAAAATCTCATATTATTGACAGATATCTCCTGTTGATTCTGTTTCCTGAGAGAACCCTGACCAATACAGGCCATATAGTATTTGATCCTACAGCTTTACCATAATTTCAATTTATAGCAAAGACCATATTGTTCCATATTGTTAGATGTTAAGGTAACTTCTGATTTCAATGGAATTATTAGTAATTTTGTAAGAAACATTCTTAAACATGCCTGGTCTTAGTAAGTACTTCTGATCATTTCCTTAGGGAAAAATCCTATAAATTGAATTTTTGCATCAAAGAATAAATAGAATTCTAAGGCTTTTGATACACATTGCCAAATTCCCACCAGAAAAGTACACCATTTTATACTCCTACCTGCAATATATGAAGGTGCCCCTTTCATTGAATCTTTTCTAACACTGTGAGTTAATACAATTTTTATTAATTTTGTAGGTTAAAATTTTATCTTGGGAAGCAGCTGTGGCTCAAGCGATAGGGCTCCCATTTACCATATAGGAGGTCCAAAGTTTGATTCCCAGGGACTCCTGGTGAAGGCAAGCTGGTCCACGCAGCGAGCTGGCCCACATGGAGTGCTGGCCTGTGCAGGAATGCTGGCCCACACAGGAGTGCAGGCCCATGTGGAAAGCTGGCGCAGCAAGATGACACAACAAAAAGAAACACAGAAGAGAGACAATAAGAGACGCAGCAGACCAGGGAGCTGAGGTGGCGCAAGAGATTGAGCACCTTTCTCCTACTCTGGAAGGTCCCAGGATCGGTTCCTGGTGCTGCCTAAAGAAAAGACAAGCAGACATAGAGGAACATGCAGAGAGCAGACAGCAAGTGCAAAACAACAAGGGGGTGGTGGTAAATAAATAAATAAATAAATGTTAAAGAAAAAAATTCTATCTCCCAGGTAGCCGATGTGGCTCAAGCATTGGGCTCCCACTTTCCACATGGGAGGTTCTGGGTTCGGTTCCCGGTGCCTCCTGGAGAAGATGAGCAAGACAGCAAGCTGCGTGATGGGCAGACATGGTGAGCTGATGCAACAATATGACGCAACAAAGAGATACACAGGGTGGCTCAAATGGTTGGGCGTCCGACTGCCATATGGAGGGACCTGGGTTCAATCCCCGGGACCTCCTGGTAAAATTAAAAAATATATATATAGAAGGCGCATGGGCTGCCGGGCTCTGTGTGCCGGTGAGCCGCCAGGTCCCGGGAGCCATGCAGCAAGATGATGACGTAACAGGGGAGAGACAAGACGAGATGCTGCAAAAGCTCTGAAAGCCAGGAACTGAGGTGGCACAGGTGGCAAAACACCTCTCTCCTACATCAGAGGTCTCCAGGATCGAAGACTGGAGGAGGAGGATGAGAAGAGATGGCAGGAAACAGACACAGAGAATTGCCCAGCGAATGGACACAAAACAGCAAATGGGGAAGGGGGGTGGGGGTTAAAATGGATAAAGTAAATAAATAAATCTTTAAAAAAAAACAAAAAAAAACCCACAACTGAAGAGAAACGCCAAAGTAAAACAACAAACATATATGGTGGGGAGAACATATATGTAATATATAATAGATAAATTATTAATATATGTAAAGAGCTCCTTTTACCAACAGGAAAAAGACAAAAAGTTTAATTGAAAAAAATGAGTAAATAATATAAAAATGTCATGGTCAAAAAATATATGAAAGATGTCCAGCTCTAACAAGTTTTTTAATATACAAATTGAACTTTTACACGAATGAATAGAGATGAAAAACCAGATTGCCAATATCTATAGCTGGGGGAAATAATGGGAAATGAGCACTCTCATACACAGTCTTGATTGGAATGTAAATTGCAGTATTTAGAGGTCAATTTAGTATCATTTACCAAAAACTTATACTTGTATGCTCTTCAACCGGGCAGTACTATTTTAAGGGAGTGATTTCATAAAAATCATCGAAGTGCTCACAGGAGTTTATTCTAACAGGAAATTGGTTAAATCAGGTTACATACATAGAATATCTTGACGTCTTTTTTGGAGGAACTGATATGGAAAAGATGTCCATGGCATAAAATTAAAAGAATTTTATTGGGTCGGATGTGGCTCAACTGGTTGGGCGTCCGTCTTCCATATGGAGGGACCCGGGTTCGATCCCTGGGACCTCCCGGTAAAAAAAAAAAAAAAAAAAGAATTTTATTAAGGTCTCTGCATAAGTATTTACGGCGTGAAGGAATTTTTGTTTTCAAAAAATGTGTAGTTCTATAGAAAAAGGAGTGTGGAGAGCCCAGAAATCCGCATACAGCAAAAGATGGGGGCGGCGCTACGTACGAGTGCGGGGGGTCAGCTCTTCCTCCTACGTCCCTGGGCCCGGCTCCCCATTTCTGCAATAAAAGTAAAGCGCTAGTTAAGGGCCTGGGCTTCTTGGGTTGTCCTCCTACAGGCCTGACGCGCGTTCCCTTTCACTTTCCAGGCCCGAAGCGGGAGACAGGGACCGGGCAGCGACCACAGGGGTGGGGCTCGGCGACTGCGCCCACAGCCGGCCCCGGACACCCCCACCGGCCTCCCATGCGGGACCGAACCACCGAAAACGCGAGCCCAGCGACAACGCGCGTCAGCCAGTCTCCGGACACCCAGCGTGCTCGCCCCGCCCCCGCGCCCGCCTCCGCCAATGGGTGCTTGCTGGGGGCGGGCCTCGCGCGGAGCAAGGAAGCGATTGGCCATAAGCAGGGCAGCGTGCTGACGTCTCGATAGGCGGAGCGCGCGCTCCCGGCGGCGGCGGCATTAAACGGTCGCCGACGCAGCGGCTGGACGCTTCCGCTGGGTCCCGGGCTCTCGGTGCTGTGCTCGCTCGTTTGGGCCCTTGTCACGCCGGAACTTCTCGCTCGCCCGTCGCTGCGACTCCGCCACCATGTTCGAGGCGCGCCTGGTCCAGGGCTCCATCCTGAAGAAGGTGCTAGAGGCGCTCAAGGACCTCATCAATGAGGCCTGCTGGGACATCAGCTCGAGCGGCGTGAACCTGCAGAGCATGGACTCGTCCCACGTCTCCCTGGTGCAGCTCACCCTGCGCTCGGAGGGCTTCGACACGTACCGCTGCGACCGCAACCTGGCCATGGGCGTGAACCTCACCAGGTGAGCGCGGCGGGCTGCCCGCGGGCACTCTGCCCCGCGCTTGGCGGGAGAGCCGGCGCGCCCGGCCCTCATTGGCTGCCGCGGGCCGCCCGCGCCCTCTCATTGGCCCGCGGCGCCGGGGGGCGGGACCCACAGGGCGCGCGGTCCGGAAAAGCCCGCGCTGGCCTCCGCGCGCGCCGGCTCTTTCCGCGCCAAAGCCACAAAGCGGGTGGTGGCGGGAAAAGGCCGCGGTGCACCTAGGGCGGTTCTGTTAACGTGCCCTAGTGGGGAAGTGCCCACCGCTTCTGTCTCTTATTGCTACAAATGCTCAGTGAGCAGCCGAGGAGTCTGGGACTCGCGAGAAAATGTCTTCCGGGCAGTGGCTTTCGCCTTTATCGACCCCTCTAAGCACAGGACGACATTTTATGTCGCTGTCTGGAGCACTTAACACAGACACGCGTCTGCATAAAGCACAAGCTTGTGAGAACTTTACCCGCACTGCACGCGACGTGTTCAGTAGGTTTGCAGCGCCCACTGAAGGACTGTGCAATTCGGAAAGACTGCGCTTTGGTTTGTGACCAGATGTGAAATTGCTGGTCGCAGGATGTGAGCGTTTTTAGTTTAGTGTAAGCGTCCATACTGCAAAGTTGCAGTCCAAAGTGGCTGGGCCAATTTACACATCTTCCGGCGATGATGTTTGTCCTTCTCACCAAATTGTCAGGCAACCCAGCAGGTGAAAAACGGCACCTGCTTGCTTCAGTTGCACTAGAAATCTTAACGGTTTTGAGAAGATGACTTTGATTTAAAACCCTGTCTCTTCTGTGTTATAGTATGTCCAAAATACTAAAATGTGCTGGCAACGAAGACATCATTACACTAAGGGCTGAAGATAATGCAGACACATTGGCACTTGTGTTTGAAGCACCAAGTAAGTCATACCTTATTACTGAGCTACGGTAGAAAAAACTAAAATGCAGTTTCAGTATTTCTCAAAGCTGTGAGAAATCTAAAATGATTTTAATGGTTTTATAAGTTTGCATCTTTTTCTTCAACAACGTTTTGGGTCTTTTTTTTTTTTTTTTTTCCCCGTTTGTTTTTGTTAGATCAAGAGAAAGTTTCAGACTATGAAATGAAGTTAATGGATTTGGATGTTGAACAACTTGGAATTCCAGTGAGTATTGCAAGTTTCTGATTGTTGAGCAGCCTGTACACAGTCGTACTAGTTACACGAGATGTTAATATAATCAATACTAGTCTTAAATTTCATATTTAAAGTCTACTTCCTGACAGAACTTTCCATAAAGATTTCTTTTTTTTTTTTTTTACCGGGAGGTCCCGGGGATCGAACCCGGGTCCCTCCATATGGGAGATCGGACGCCCAACCAGTTGAGCCACATCCGATCCCATTCCATAAAGATTTCTGTTACTTGTTTCGAGGTTGGGGCTCAGTGGTTGATTAATATTTTCTCATTAAGAGTAGATTTTAAAGCTTAACAATTGTTAGCAGAAATTTTTGAGACTTGGGTTTATCAACGTAGAGATGCTTATATGTCTTAAATACCCAATATCTATTATGTCGTCTTTTAGAAAGCGGTTAGGCCTTGCGTCATTGTTCCTATGTCATTCCCTAATATCCTCTTGATAGAGCCCTGGTTAAGGAAGATTGGGGGGGGGCGGATATGGCTCAAATGGTTGGGCATCCGTCTGCCATATGGAGGGACCTGGATTGGATCCCCTGGATCCCCTGGATCTCCTGGTAAAATAATATATATATATAAGGCTCATGGGCTGCCAGGCTCTGTGTGCTGGTGAGCCGCCAGGCCTCGGGAGCCATGCAGCAAGATGATGACGTAACAGGAGAGAGACACGGGAGAGACAAGATGAGATGCTCCGAAAAGCTCTGAAAACCAGGAGCCGAGGTGGTGCAGATGGCAGAACACCTCTCTCCTACATCAGAGGTCTCCAGGATCAAATCCTGGTGAAGACTGGAGGAGGAAGATGAGAAGAGATGGCAGGAAACAGACACAGAGAATTGCCCAGCAAATGGACACAAAACAGCAAATGGGGAGGTGGGGGGGTTGTTAAAATGGATAAAGTAAATAAACCTTTTTTTTTTTTTTTTTTTTTTTTAAGGAAGATTAGGAGGCTTTTGCTCTCTAAATAATGCATTTACTATTAAAAGTTTAAATTCGGTGTGTTTTTGTGTGCTTTTTTTTTTTTAGTGGTTGGAGTATGTTTGTAAAACTACACAATGAGTGTGATATTTTTAAGAAAATAATCAGAAAATTTCAGTTCTTGTTGCATCTTAAGGAAGTAAGGGTGCTAAATCTTTAATTATCAGCCATTAACTTGAACATCTTGTTTTTGTTTTTATAGGAACAAGAGTATAGCTGTGTAGTAAAGATGCCTTCTGGTGAATTTGCACGTATCTGCCGAGATCTCAGTCATATTGGAGATGCTGTTGTAATTTCCTGTGCAAAAGATGGAGTGAAATTTTCTGCAAGTGGAGAACTTGGAAATGGAAACATTAAGTTGTCACAAACAAGTAATGTCGATAAAGAGGAGGAAGCTGTAAGTACAGTTTTGGTTTTTTGGTTTTTTTTTGTTTGTTTGTTTGTTTGTTTAAGTAAATAAAAAATATTTTGAAGGAAATTGTAATATTGCTTGACATTAGGTTAATTGCTAAAATTAAAGAAAATCCTAAAGAAACAGACAAACTTGAAATGTGAGGATTTAAAAAATACTGCTGGGGGTGGATGTGGCTCAAATGGTTGGGCGTCTGTCTCCCATATGGAAGGACCTGGGTTTGACCCCTGGGACCTCCTGGTAAAAATTTTAAAAAATAAAATAAAATAAAAAAATACTGCTGAAACCTGCCATCCAATTTATAATTAAGTCTGTGAGAAGGGAATGCAAATTCAATAACTTTATATGGTAGGCCCAATTATCATCCCATTTTAAAGGTGGGAAAGCAGCTCAGCAAGATTAAGTGATACTTAGCCGCTCACAGGGCTGTAGGAATAAAAGGTTAAACAAGAAGGATCTACTTACTAATACTAGGAAGTAGACTCCTTGTAACTTGGAAAGAGTTGTGCCAAAAGTTGAAATACTGACTACATGTAAAATACCTCAGATATTTTTAGTTGAGTTTAAAAGGGTACCCAAGAGCCCTCAGTTAACTAAAGAATACTCATCCTTAAAATATCCCCAAATCAAGGTTTTCCTGTGGTCCACTGACTTTCAGATCCTTAGGGTGTTTATAAATGAATAAATACTATTTTATAATTATACTAAGTATTTTAAAGTTTTATTTGCCTTTGCGTTTCAGTTAATTCTTTGTAAACCAGGGACAGGAAAAGGTCCTAACCTCAGAGGGTTGTTAGGACTAAGTATGACAACATAGTCAAAGTGTTCCACACATTGTCTGGCTTAGTATAAGTTTACAGTAAGTATTAGATAGTATTCTCTTCTCCCTTGAATGAGTCATCAACACTCCTGTGAAATAAGAGAAAAAATTGATGAGCATCTAATAACAAAAGTCCAGGGTGGATTCTGACTTACAACTTGCTAGAGATTTGAAAGGAGACACATTTCATATATATGATTAATAAAATTAATAATTGCCTCTTTGAGCCTCTTGATTCCCCTTTATAAGGGCTATTTGGACTGTAGCCATATGGGAAACAAATCAAGATTTTATGGATTCTTCAGTATTTACATAATTTAAGGTATTTCTTTTTTTTTTTTTTTTTTTTTTTACCGGGAGGTCCCGGGAGTTTAAGGTATTTCTTATTTCTCTTTAGCTTTTTATACACAAATAAATCTAGAGAAAGCAATAAGCGTGGCCTAGCCCCCGTTTGGTCATCACCCAGCCTTAACTCTCATCTGATGACCAAGCTTGGTCCATCTGTCTCCCAAATTATATTTCCATTCTCCTGCCAACCTTGATTTTTTTTGTTTGTTTTTTTTTTTTTTTAAATCAAATCCCAAACATTAGTTTATCCATAAATATTTTAGTGTATATCTGAAATATAAATATTAAAAATTTTGATATTAAGGTGTTTTTCAGTGTCTACATTTGTTTTTTTTTTTTTTTTAAGGGTTTATTATTTATTTATTCATTTATTCCCCCTTGGTGCTTGTGCTCGCTGTGTCCATTTGCTGTGCGTATTTCTGTGTCTGCTTGTCTCCCCTTGCTGGGTGGTCCTGCTATGTCAGCTCACCACGCCGTGTGGGCTGGCTTGGCTTGCCTTCACCAGGAGGCCCCGGGAACCGAACCAGGGGCCTCCCATATGGTAAACGGGAGCCCTACTGATTGAGCCACAGCCGCTTCCCTACATTTGTTTTTTGTTGTTTGTTTTTTTTAAAGGAGGTACTGGGGATTAAACCCCCTGGGACCTTGTACATGGGAGGCAGGCACTCAACCACCGAGCTATATCCACTCCAGTTTGTTGGAGTCAGGATTTTAATGAGGTCCATCTGTAGCAATTGGTTGATGATTTACCCCTTAAATTCCTTTTATTTATTTATTTATTTTTAATTTTTCTTAAATTCCTTTTAATCCATTCCTTTTGTTTCCTCTTCACTTTCTCTTTTTCCTTCCACTACAATCTTTGTTGAAGAAATTACATTATTTTTGTGTGTGTTTGAAATTTCCTGTAGCCTGGATTTTACCTGTTGCATCCTGTGTGTCAGCATGTTCCTTTACCTGCAAATTTCCTATAAACTCTTGAGCAATCATCAGCTCTAGAGGCTTGATAATGATGAGTGTTTTCGTTTTCAGGGTGGGAAAGCAAGAATATAAGTGGTGGTATGTGCCTGTTTCTAGAGTGTATTAAAAACTAATGGGGGTTCCGTATAATATTTTAGGTAATCTAAGCACCTCTTAAAATATATGTGTATATATATATATAAAAAATAACATTTTTGTAAGCAAATACACATATATGCATATATATTTATATATCATTTTAAAAAAAAAAAAAAAAAAAAAAAAAAAACTAATGGGGGGTCGGATGTGGCTCAACTGGTTGGGCGTCCGTCTCCCATATGGAGAGACCCGGGTTCGATCCCCGGGATCTCCCGGTAAAAAAAAAAACAAAAAAACTAATGGGATGCAACTTTTTTGATGTGTATAATTAAATAAGATGAATCTTTTTTCTTCCCTAGGTTTCCATAGAGATGAATGAACCAGTTCAGCTAACTTTTGCACTGAGGTACCTGAATTTCTTTACAAAAGCCACTCCGCTGTCTCCTACAGTAACACTCAGTATGTCTGCAGATGTACCTCTTGGTAAGATAATAAATTTATTTTATCTTATTTTTTAGGTAGTGTATTGATACTCCTTGATAATTAACTATTTTCCCATCTTCTTTTAGTTATAGAATATAAAATTGCTGATATGGGACATTTAAAGTACTATTTGGCTCCGAAGATTGAGGATGAAGATGCATCTTAAATATACTTAAAATCTGAGAAAACAAAACAAAGCTCTTTGTGAACTGCTTCTGAGTTGCCAGCATGTACTTGTCTTTTCTGTCACCAAATTTGTACCTCTGAGTACATATGTAGATATTATTTTCTGTAAATAACCTATTTTCTCTACATTCTAGTTTAAAAATAAAGTCCAAGTCAAATCTGGTCTTGTTAAACTAAAAGTACTTCTGCCTTACCTAGAAATACTCATTTTTCTAACGAGAGTATTGATGCTAAATGCAGTTTTTAAGAATGTTTTCAATTTAAATAAAGTTATCTGAATTTCAAACGTCATAGGGCAGTGCCTTCTTTTAGACCATCCCTGTTAAAAGTATCCAAGGGAAAATGTTCAGTTGAAGCTGCCCTTTAATGTAAATGTGTTCTTTTTTTTTTTTTTTCATTCTTAGAGTAGCCTGATAAATTTTGTGGAGATAGCAGTAAAAAGTATTTCAAATACAGTAAGGAGGGTATAAATCTCTTTCTGCAGTAACTAGATGGTTTGGGGGGATTTGTTTGCCAAACTTATTTTGTGATTATTCTAACTTGAGCTCAAGTAATGAACAGCAGAGAGTAGAACAAATCCTGTATCTGTCATTTTAGTTAGCAAAATTAACATTTTTACGTGGTTGAGGGGTTCATAAGACTAGCGTTGTTATGTAGGGCAGTGGAAGTTTCAGTACATCTGTCATAGGACCCAAGGAGACTGTTTTTACAAAAATGTCTCTGGTATTCAAGTGGCCTTTTTGGAGTCTTCTCGAGATGAAGATGGCTTAAAATCATGGCTGTTGGAGCCAACTGAGAAAATGGGAAAGCCTGGATGTTGTAAAGACTGTTAAAAACATTCCCAGTAATAGTAATTGCTGAGCTGCAAGGTCACAAACTGGTTACTGCATATTGAGAATTGCTTTATCGTTGTCCCTTTTTATCCCCAGTGTATTTTGGTTAGTTGATTAAATGACAAAATTTGCTCAAAAATATACGTAACTTACTGTTTGCCAGGGTGGTAGCGGGGATTGGCTGCAAAGGGCCCTGTTGGAACTTTTTGAGATGATGGAATATAGAGATTGTGGTTATGGTTCCAGGACTATGCATTTGTCAAAACAACCTACTGTACTTTATATGTAAGTTATATCTTAATAAACATGACTTAAAGTTCCTAAGGAATTAAGTTCTCAAAGCTTCATTGTGTGCGGTAAATTGTCCCTTGTAGGCGGGCCTCGACTGGACAAGTCCTAATGACCAGGAGAGGGAAACTGAAGCACAACGTTGGGGGGGGGTTGTCCCGGGGACGGTCGGAGGTCGGCCTGCTCTGGCCTTTGGTCCTAGCACTGACGGCCTCGGCTCCCGCCCCTGAAGGGTCAGGGGAAGAGCCACGCTGCAGGTTGTCCTGGGCATGACAGGGACCCAGGAAAGGAAGCTGGCGGCTGCACCCCGAGGCTCCACGACGCGGGCTCAGGCCCTGCCGCCCGAGAACCTCAAGGCCGCGTCCGAGGCGCCCGCGCCAGCCTAACGCGAAAACGGTACGTGCCGCGGGCGCTGGGAGAAGCGGTCGCTCCCAGTGACGTCGCTTCCGCAACGCCACTTCCGGCGCCGAGCTGGTCGGGGCAGCGGCAGGCAGGCGGGCGGTTGGTGGGGCGTGCCATGCGGGCGTGGACGCCGGGGCTGGCAACCGTGGCGAGCTGCGCGCGGGTAAGGCGCTCGGGTGGCTGGGTGAGGCCCGGCCCGGGGGCGGTGTCCGCCCCGACCCGTTGGCTCTTTCCAGAAACCGTCTTGTTTACGTCCGAAGCCGCGTCCCTTCCTGTTTCCCTTCCTCGCGAGCCTTGGAGACAGAAGGAAAGAAGTGTGTGTGGGCTAAGCGCTCTAAAATGCTCTTAAAAGTTTTGCGACCTTCAGGTGCTGGGGGAGCTTGGGGGTTGCAGTGCAGCTGGTAAAAAGCTGGGATCTTGGACTGGTACTTAGAAAATACTGTATTGATTTACGTTTTTCCTCTTTTAGGGCTTTTGCTCCGCCACTAATAAGCATTTGCCTCCCGCCCCTTCCGCTTTTTAATGGGTTGATGCAGGTGTATGAGTAGTTACCGGCAGAGTGCGTAATTTAAAAAGAAAGTAAACGATTCAGACTTGCTTAAATGCCCTAGGGGGTGAAAGCATATTGGTGGGTTTGAACTTTTAATAAGTTTTTGTAGAATTTAGATTATCGTGTAATCAGGATTGCAACACTTAGAAACCTAGTATTTGACGTAGTTTCATCTAATCTTTCCAGAAAAGCATGTAAAGCAGCATTACTCTTCTTTTTTCAATGTTAGATTTCTGGGCCAGTACTTCCAAAAAGGGACATGAGCATTTAACACCAATTCCTTCAAATTGTTTGTTATTTTAGGTTAACTGCAACCCACTTAAAACACTAATGTTCAGAATTACATATATGTAAAGCACGTAGAACATAACATTCACTAGATGAGTACTAACTGCCATTATTATGTGGTTATTTATTTACAAAATGTCAAACCAAAGGAAGGCCAAAATACATGTTTTGTTTTTTTTATGTTGCCTTTTTTGAAACATTTAATTTTCTTTTTTTAAAAGAATGTCTACTAACTCCTAAACTGGCCATGATTTCATTACTGGTGTCTGCTTTGATTATTTTGAACAACAAACCAGATTTTTATTTAATCTTTTTGCATAACTACAAAAGTAATCTGGAAAGTGAAATCACTGCTTTTTGGGGGGTGGGGCAGAAAGGCAGATTTATCAGAAGGCCCTGGGTACAGTACTGATAGACAGTAGCTTTTCCAGATTTACAAGAAGCTTTACAGATGCTTTGCATTAAGAGGATAACTTAACTCCCTGGCAGTTAAGAGAATCACGCAGATATGCTCTTCTCTTGCTTTTTCTAAAGCAAGGGCAGGCAACATTAGAGCAGAGTGAATGAAAGTGTGGACTTTGTATCAGATTGACCTGAATTTAAGTCACCACACTTCACCTACTTTCTTTGTCTTTGGGAAAAATTAGGAGGTAGAAATGGTGACAAGATAAATATGGGGTCTGGTTCTTGGCAAATGTTTTGGCTGTCGTTCCACTCAGTGCTGGAGGGGAAAGCAGTCAGCAGCTGCTTGGAATGGTCTCATTCTGCTACCCACCTCTATTTTTCTGGATGTTAGATGATGCCTTCTTTGGGCATTCTTCTCTTAAAAGAGTTTCACATTTCCTCCACTTAGGGAAAAAAAAAAAAAAGATTTTATTTATTTATTCATTTATCCCCCCCTTGCTGCTTGCGCTCGCCGGGTCAGCCAACCACGCCGTGCGGGCGGGCCTGCCCTCACCAGGAGGCCCCGGGAACCGAACCCGGGGCCTCCCATATGGTAAACGGGAGCCCCACTGACTGAGCCACAGCCGCTTCCCTAAATAAAATCTTTAAAAAAAAAAAGAATGTATGTGTAGCAAGGGAGAGTCCTGAACTCATTGGCTATAACAGTCATCATTTGCAGGCGATAATCATTTTCTTTGTTTTCAGACTGAAGCTGTGTCGGCTTGTTATGATGCCGTCTCGTACCAGCCTGGCTACTGGAATCCCCAGTAGTAAAGTGAAATACTCAAGGCTCTCCAGCACAGATGATGGTTACATTGACCTTCAGGTAAATGCAGAAGAGAGCGGATGAGACTGGCTCGCTATATTTTCTCTTGAGTTGGCAGGAAGACCTTCCAGGTAGAGGTTTTGCTAACTGTCCCTGGGGATTAGAGGAAATGGAAGGAAGGAAACTCAGCTCTGATACCCTTCCAGCCATAGCCTACAGAAGCAGGGACCTTGGCAGGGCAGTTTCAAACCAAGACTGTCCATTTCTAAGAATTTGTAGTTGTCTCACAGAATTACAGTCTAGATGCCAGAACCCATAAATTGTAAATTTTATTTAGTTTGTCTAGGAAATAATCAGCTTGTGCTTTGTTTAGTAGAATATTTTTTAAGGGGTCTGTTACCAATTTATGTACACTTTAGTCAAAGCCAGTTCATCTTTTAAGGGAGAAACTAACTGCTGAAGCCAGCAGATTGTGGGGAACTTCCTTCTTTCCTGATGTCATGAGATCCAATTTATTAAAGGTATTCTTTTTGGCAAACAGTAAGTAAAATAGAGAATATTTATTAAGTTTGTATTTACCCTGATAGTTTATGAAATAGTAGTGTAGCATCTCCTTTTTCGCATTTTCCCTTAGAATTGAATATTCTAGGTAGAACCTGGGGCCAAGGAAGAAATAGCAAGAACTTTCCTTTTAAGTATAAATAAATCAGTTATTCTTTGAACTCTTGGGACCTGCACTTGAAGGAGAGATTTTTAAAAGTAGATCTGGGAAGCTTCTAGCCAATTAGGTCATGTACAACCCTGAGCCAAAACCTTAAGGTCTATCTCCGAATTTTTGATGATGAACTTGTTCACAGGCAGGTTAGTTGCTCCATGGGACAGGCAACTAATGTTTTAGGAAAAACTGAAATTGTTTCTGAAACCATTGAGTGTGTTTGCTGGCTTAACTTTGAGTGCCAGAAATTACTGACTGTTACATTCACACTTAGATTCCCATCGATTAGTACAGTGCCTGGCACATAGAAAGCCCTTAATAAATATATGTCGAATGAATGAATGAATGAATGACCATACAGTGGTTTCTGTTTTTGTAAGAAAATAGTGCCTTACGGTACAATGAATGGCTGTGGAATGAGACTAGAACTAGAAAGGATGATATTCCACTTGGACTCCTTTGAGTGACGGCAAGAGCAGTAACGCGAGCTTTATCTCTTGCCCATCTCTTCCCCTGTCTCCTGGAGCTGCAGCTGGGTGGTAGGATATGCGTCAAGACAAATGAAATAGCCAGTTGGTTCTTATCCTCCCTGCTTTAAAGTGCCTGAGCCCTGGTATGTTCATAATGCTCTTCCTTGTCTCTCCCCGCCCCCTCATTTCTCTTCCAGTTTAAGAAGAGCCCTCCTAAGATTCCTTATAAGGCCATTGCACTTGCCACCGTGCTGTTTTTGATTGGTGCCTTTCTCATCATCATAGGCTCCCTCCTGCTGGCGGGCTACATCAGCAAGGGGGTAAGCATGTGGGAATGCTCCATGAGAGCTTGTAATGTGAGCCCAGGTGCTCTTGTTTTATAGTCAGAACATATTGCAGATTCCAGCAGAAAGAAGAAGAGAAGATGGTTTTCTTTTAGATTTTGGTCTCTGATAGCAAAACATGTTTTTCTTCCTTTGAGCGACAGCAAACTTGTTGTAGAGTTTCTTTGAGGTGGGTGGTGGCAGGTGGGCAGCTTGCCCACTGTTAGAGTTTGAAACAGCAGAGCTGAGCCTGGCACCCATGACTCCTGGCTGCCTATAGCGGGTAGCATGCTATTGTAGCTTTGCAGGGCCTCAGTGGATGGCAGTGGTTGGGGAGAATTGAGGCTCAGGTAGGTGTGTGGCCACTGACGAAGCTGTGGCTTTGGGCTCATGATTGAGATCTTGTCTACCAATGGCTTTGGTTGGAGTTCCTGTTGAGCCTTGGTAGGACACCTTAGAGACCTGAAATGGTGGTTGGTGGTTCTTCTCTTGGGCTGCCCCTCGATACACAGCCTCTAAGTTCTGAACTTATTCAGACTGTAATTCACTGAAAGTCTTCCAACACACACCAGGCCAAGGGGTGGTGGTCATGTGACTCCCCAGAAAGAGCACAGCCCAGAGCTGAAACTGCGGGTGTTAGCGTTGGATTTGGGAGCAGTTCTGCTGCCAGAATAAAATGGCTGCATCTGGTTTTTAAGGAGTGTGTCTGATCTGCCATTGATTCTTTTTTTTTTTTTTTTAATTTATTTATTTATTTTATTTTTTTATTTTTTTTATTTTTTTACCGGGAGGTACCGGGGATCGAACCCCGGTCTCTCCATATGGTAGACGGACGCCAAACCTCTTGAGCCACATCCATTTCCCTGCCATTGAGTCTTACTATTTGAAACAATTAGGTCCCCACGAGGCTTCCTTGGTGCACGGATTCAGGGCTATGTCTTTGGTTAACTTGTACCTACGGCCCTCAGTAAACTAACCCCAGGGCTATAGTAAGGAGTCTATTGATGATGTAGAAGGTGAAAGAGTGAAGCAGATGTGGTTCAAGCGACTGGACTCCCATCTACCATATAGGAGGTCCACAGTTTGGTTCTCGGGGCCTCCTGATGAAGGCAAGCTGGCCCACGCATAGTGCTGGCCTGCATGGAGAGCTGGCACAGCAAGATGACGCAACAAAAAGAGACACAGAGGAGATACAATAAGAGATGCAGCAGACCAGGGAGCTGAGATGGTGCAAGAGATTGAGTGCCTCTCTTCCACTCTGGAAAGTCCCAGGATTAGTTCCCGGTGCTGCTTAAAGAGAAGACAGGCAGACACAGAAGAACACACAGCAAATGGACACAGAGCAAACAATGAGGGGGGAAGGGAGAGAAATAAATAAATAATATTTAAAATAAATAAAAGGTGAAAGAGAAGGTGAGCTTTTCTTGGAACAAGTATCATTTCACCTTGTGTGGTTTATGAAAGACTTCTTTATAAATAAGGACAAAGATGTTAATTCAACAATTCATTAAGAAAATCAGTAAGAGATCTTTTTTTTTTTCCCCAGGAGGTATTGGGGATTGAACCCAGGACCTCGTACATGGGAAGCAGGTGCTCGGCCACTGAGCTACATCTGCTCCCCAATAGATCTTGTTTGGTTTTGGTTTTGATTTGGTTTTTTTTACTTTTTAATTACAGAAATTTCAAAAATAACTAGAGTGAATAATACAACACCCATGTAGCCAGCACCCAGCATCAACCCTTGTCAACATTTTGCTAAGCTTGTTTTGTCTTTTCCCACCCCCCAGTTTTTTTCCTGTATATTAAAAAAAAATACCAGATATACCATCTTGCTGGGAAATTCTAAGTGTGCTTCTTCAGTTTGCATTTCTGATAGTGTTTATATAACTCTAGAGCCACTGTCTTGTTAATATAGTTGACCTTGTTTTCTCCATTCCTCACATTTCTTGCAAACTGTTTATTAGATTAAAGGGCTTGCTTAGGTTTTGTTTGCTTCCTGTAGCATATTGTTTCTCAGACTTAAGTGAGAATCAGAATCACCTGGTGGCTTTACTGAAGGTAGACTCCTCAGTCCCTCCCCCAGGGATCCCATTTCAGGGGGTGGGGGAGTGGGGCGGTGAGGGTTTGCATTTTAACAAGTTCCCAGTAGTGCTGGTAGTCACAGGACCATTTTTGAGAACCATTGCTATGTATAACAGTAAAAGGCACATATAATTGTCCTAATTTTTAGTGCTAAAACTAGATTCAGATGTCACCAGCCTAATACCTTTATTTTATTTTAAAGATTAATATTATTTATCCCCCTGTTGTTTGCAGTCACTGTCTGCTCGTCTTCTCTTTAGGAGACACTGGGAACCGAACCTGGGACCTCCCATGTGGGGGAGAGAAGCATAAACTTCCCCCATCACCCTCTCCACTAATGAATCCAATTCTACCATTCTTTTCTGCCCTTCTTTAGCTGTAATATACCCTGAAACTACATTATATATTGGTAAAGGTAGGGGAAAGTACTTGATTATTTCTCTTTATTTATCAACAATTTATAAAAATGTACCTACCAACCTCCAAAGGTGACCAAAGAATTAGTACCGTTATGTTAGTATCGTTATGAGCTCACATTTTTACATATTTGTGTTTTAATCAGTTGCAGTCTTTATTCATTTTCACATCTAAATTGCCCCATATTTGGTCCTCCAGGTTCCTCCTGTGTCCTTTAGTCCCAGCCTCAGTAGCGACATAGCTTCTTTGCTTTCAGGCAAAGCAAATTATCCCAGGTCTGTCTACGTTTCCTGCCTTCTGCCCTGACATGACCATTTCCCTAAGGAACCCTGGTTTCTTTTAGTGGGAAGTAGATGTAGTGGTCAGTCTGGGCATTGTTGGTGCTCATTGCTGTTGGGTGGTTGTCCCTGGGCCTCTTCAGTGTTAGGATAGGGAAGTAAATATCTTTCAGAGAACAAGGGGAGAGATGGTTTCATACAGATAATTCCAATGCAAATTTAAGCTTGTAGAGGTTAGGCTTCATTGCCTTGATTTTATATATATATACATGTCTGTTGTAAGGACATGATTATCTACTTGCCTTATCCTGCATTTTATATATAACAGCTTCAAACAACAATAGCAGTATGACTGCTAAGTATAAGACTGCGGAATACATTGTAAACTTTCTTTGCAGTTTTCTTTATCCTTAGGATATGTCCAGTTAGAGCCATACAGTAAAAATCACTGCAAAAGATAGAAGAACCAGAAAGGTAGAAATGTAAAATATGATAACATAAATCAGTTGTGATAGTTGTTTTTTTGTTTGTTTGTTTTTTTGAGGTACAGGGCATTGAACCTAGGACCTCATAAGTGGGAAGCCTGCGTTCAGCCCCTGAGTCACATTGGCTCCCCTGAGTTGGATGGGTTTTTTTTTTTTTTTTCTCGTTTGCTTGTTTTTTGTTTTTTAGGAGGCATCAGAACTGAACCCAGGACCTCCCATGTGGGAAGCAGGCACTCAACTGCCTGAGCCACCTCTAATTCCCTCTTTATTCTTTGATATTCTCTTTCTCCTGCCTTTGGCCTGAGGTGACCCCTTTGTGTGGGGTTAAGTCACAGTTCAGTCAGGGTGTGTCAGATGGGGCCACTTGCTTTATGTGTACTACCTTGTTTAATTTTTAGAATAGCCATATGAGGTAGATAGGTAATCAATAAGCATTACTTAAATATACCTGTTAAAAGGAGGTTTTTAAATTGGGTTTAGAACTTTAGATGAGGAACTCTTCCTAAACTTAAAACAATGGGGAAAAAATCACAAAGGAGGATAAATTTAACTGTAGAAACATTTAAAACTGCATCTGTCTTAGTCAGCCAAAGGGGTGCTAATGTGAAATACCAAAAATGGGTTGGTCTTTATAAAGGGTATTTATTCGGGGTAGAAGTTCACAGATACCAGGCCATAAAGCGTTAGGTTTCTTCTCTCACCACAGTCCATTGCCACGTGTTAGGGCAAGACAGTTGCCAGCGTTTACCAGGGTTCAGGCGTCTGGGGTTCCTCTCTTCCTGGGCTTGCGTTTCTCTCCGGGCTTAGCTCCTGTTTCCTCCACAAGGTCAGCTGTAGACGATCAGGCGAACGGCTTGCTTCTCTTCTCCTGGGGCCTTCTTTCCAACATCAAAACTGCTTCTCAAAAGACTGCTTCAACTGTCCTTTGCCTTGCCTTTTATATTTGATTCCCCCCCACCAAGGGGTGGGGCTCAACGCCCTACTGACGTGGCTCAGTCAACACTCTAATCACAACTTAATCATGCCCAGATTAACAGATCAGTTTACAACCATAATCCAATTATATTTTTGGAATTCATAATTACATCAAATTCCCCAACGGTTACAGCACCTAAAAAAATTAAGCAGGTAAAAACATTTTATAAAGGTGAATCTGGTCACTGGGCACATGTTTATTGAACATCTGTTACATGTTTGGGGATGAACAAAGTCTCTGCCCTCTTGGAACTCCCAAGAGAGTTGAATCCTGCTGGCGAAGACTTAACACAGCTCCTCCCTCCTCTGACTGTGGATTTGCTTGTGGAATCCCACACCAAGGAGAAAATGGGAAACAAAGTATCCATTGTTGGGGTTGGGGTTGTTAAGTAAATTATGATATACCCATTACAAAGGAATGTTATACAACCATTACAGTTAAAACAGAAGAGTAGGGTGTAGCTTAGGGGTTGAGCGCCTCCTTCGCATGTGCAGGGTCCCGGGTTCAATCCCCAGAACTTCCTGAAAAAAAAAAAAAAAAAGCTTTTAAAAGTGGCATTTGCTTGTAATAAGAAACAGGTTACAGAGTATGGTGTGAACAAAACTAAAATATTTCAAAGAGCAGAAGGAAATAAACCAAAATAATTATGGACGAGAATGGATACATTTTCTTCTTTGTAATATTCGGTACTCTGCAGTTTTCCTACAATTTGTAATCAGGAGGAAAAAAGGTGTAAACCTTTAGGTAGGGTACTACCTAAAGAAAATGTTATGAAAAGCCCAAGGTACTGAACTGGAGATTGTTTTAAAACTGAAGGCTTGCTTGGTACTAATGCGCTTGCCTCCTTGTGCCACCAGGGGGCAGACCGTGCCGTTCCCGTCCTCATCATTGGTATCCTGGTGTTCCTGCCTGGCTTTTACCACCTGCGCATCGCCTACTACGCCTCCAAGGGCTACCGGGGTTACTCCTATGATGATATTCCTGACTTTGACGACTAGCATCCACCCCACCCCAGCCCAGAGAAGAGCACAGATGCGCCAGCCAGCTCTGAAACCTTGGGCAGGGACTAGGGCTAAGGGCTAGGGAATGCTGCGGTGCACAGATGCTTATCAGAGCTGCCAGATTGTATGGGTCCATCCCAGAGAGGCTCACTGAGCTCTAGTCAGCTAGCAAGGGCATGCTTTAGTCTTCCTCCTGGTCCTGGCAGTAGCTTCTGACAGGTGTTTCCACTGGAGTTGTGTCACACAGGAATAGCAATGTTAATTGTACAGGGAAGTGGGAAGCTGTTCTGTAGTGGAAAGTGCTGCCACCACCCTTTTTAGAGTTGAGTGTCTTGTTTAAATAGTCCTCATGTCAAATTGTTCTTGTGACAAATGGGAAAATGCAGTGTGTATAATTTCTTATTGCTAAGGAATTTATTTTGAAAATATCTAAGGATCTTATCTCCTACACTTTTCTCTAACTTTGTATTGTAGGGAAGATCTTGGTAAAAATCAAATACTAATGTGGGTGCATCTGCAGTGTATTTACTTGTATTCTTATTGACAGCAACCAGGGGATTTTAAAACCTCAGAGCAGGTCTTCAAAATGTAAACACTTTCCCTTCCCATTTCTTGGCCAGCTCTGGTAGGTTCACCAGTAGGGTGGCCAGCTTTTTATTTGGGTTGTTCTGTCCTTTTCTGGATCAAGATGTTCTTTACAACCCTTTGTTTGTACCTTGTATTATATATAGCATTCTGCTGAAGAGGGGAAGCCAGGGCCAAGACCGTTAGAGGACTAGATTGGCTTAGTGGGATTCTGTGTCCTAGCTTGCAAAAAATGACCTGTATTCAAAAAGAATTAAAATGGCAAAATCCAAATCCTGGACTTAAAATGAATTAACTTTAAACATATTTCACAAACATTTTAATGATTATATGATGTTTTTTATTCAGTACCCAGGACTTCCTCTGTTTTAGGTAGCTGATATTGTTGTCATTCTTTTACCTCAGGTTTTGGACCTGGATGACTAGAAGTGTCATCAGCTGGCACTTAGAAGGCTATGACTAGAGCAGGTTTTTCCAAGGAAACGAGTTGGCTTTTGGATGTGCGCACTTTACAACGTCCAGTCAGTATCCAGGTGGGGCTGTTGTGATGGATGTGTCAAGCTGCGGGGTCAGTGCTTTGACAGATGGAGAAGCTGCGCAACTGGATGAGATCACAAGGGAGGATTGAGGAACAGGAAGAGGGTGACCTGAGGCCAGTTCCAAAGTAACTGATGGGAGGGTGGGCTCGGGATTCCTGTCCTCTACTTAAAGCTCTGGGCCTTGACAAGAAACGCATGAGGAAATATGCAAGGCAAAGCTCAGATTGGAAGGTTTGGGCCAAAGCAAATTATTTGGTCCTTTTTATAAAAGTAATGATGCTGCTGGTAAAGAAAAAAAAATCAGAATAGGTTATAAAGGGAAAAGTAAAGATCTGCTCCCCTGGTGCCACTCGCCAAGGTTGTTTAGCTTAGAAATTAAAATTAAGCCTGGTTTCCACTGTTAAGACTCACTTCTTTTTTTTTTTTTTTTTCCCATATAGTCAGTTTTGTTCATCTTTCTGTATCCATTCATGGAGAGAATAGCACATTCTTTTCAGTGCATAAGATAAGTGCTGTTTCCCATCTATTCCTCTTGAGCCACATCCGTTTCCCATCCCATCTATTCCTGTAATCATAAGGTCCTCAGAGAAGAGGCCAGAGCCCCCTACCTGGGGCAGGAATCCCCTGGGAAGTCCCCCACCCAAGGACCCTTACTGTTTTATTTGAACATTCAGTGTCCTTAGTCTTGTTCCAATTGGGATTGTTATGGAATTCACTTTCATTGAGCCAAAATTGGACTCCCTGTAATTGTATTGGCCATAAGTGTATCCTCTGGTGCTGTATAGAAAAGACCTAAACTGCTGTAATAGTTGACCATTTCTTGAGCCCTTTGCCAGACATTGAGCCAGGTACTTTCCTTACATATTTTATTTATTTATTTTTTAAGATTTATTTATTTATTCTCCCCCACCTATCCCACTCCAGTGTTTGTGCTCACTGTCTGCTCTCTGTCCATTTGCTGTCTGCTCGTCTTCTCTTAGGAGGCACTGGGAACCAAACCTCGGACCTCCCGTGTGGGAGCGAGGCGCTCAATTGCTTGAGCCACATCCGCTTCCCTTATTTTAATTCTTGAAAAAAACCCTGAGTTAAGGTAGGATCTTAGCTAATAAGTGAGGTATTTGGGATTCAAATTTAGGCAAAGCCTAAATTCCACTTACCATGTCTGAAAGTCAAATGCCTTTGGGGGCTTAGCAAGTTAAAAGAAAAATGGTGGGGGGGGATTTGACAAGGTCAGTTGTCAAATGTATTTTTTACATGAAAGCAGCACCCACCTCATAAGTGCTGATGAAACTATGTGCCTTGCCTCAGGAGGGTTTCCTTATTTGAGAGCCCCCCAGTTGCCTCAGCTTTCAGATCCCTTGCTGCCCGCTTGGGTGGTCTCCTCGGGTGAGCTTCACCTGGTCAGAAGCACAGGGACTGCTTCCTGCACACCAGCAAGTGTTAGGTGCTGGGAAGACAGCTTGGTCAGTGGGGAGCGGTGTCTGCACACGACTGGCCCCAGACACTGGCCTGCATTTTGTTCTTAAACGTGGAAAGGCTCACTTGCTCTTGATTTTTAGCTTTTCTAAAAAAATCAGTAGATAGCTGCTTGAGATTGAGGGGCTGCAGCCAGCTGGGGCAAGGTTCCCCCGTCCTCTGCAGCCCCTCTGGCGCTGGGTTACTTCTCTACCCAACCTGCTGATTCTCCTCGTGAGGGAAAAGTGTGTCTCACCCTCCTGCAAAGTCCAGCACAGTGCTTGGAGGACTCAGGTTTGTTGCTTGAAGAACCGAAATCTAGAGTGCATTTCCATCCCAGGACGCTGTATTCCCACTTTCCTAGACGGCCCTGTGTGCCCGGCAGAGCAGCCCATCGGCTGCGGTGTGTGCATGTGGAGTCCAGCCTCTGCCCGTGGCCGCTGCTCAGGCTCCGAGCCAGGTTCACAGCCCGTGCAAGTCGCTTCTCCAGACTTGGGCTCGTGGGGCATCCCTGCCAGCTGGCAGAGGAGCCGCCTTTTGGTGGTGTGTGCGAGGGAACTGGGTGGAGGGCCGAGAACCCACTGTTGCCCTCCTGCTGACCTGGGGAGCGCCCCCGTTTGCCTGCTTCTGGCACCTCAGTCCTGTCCTGAGGCTGCCCCCATGATCCGTCCCTAGGCTCCTGCCGGCTGGCCTCGCAGGTGTGTGGTTCATGTGCCAGGTGGGAAGGACACAGGCTCTGATTATCAGCTGCAAGGTATTTGGCCCACTACCCCTGTGGAGTGCGGACAGGCCGGCTCCTGCCTCACAGGGTAGTTGGAAGAGTGCTTTTCTGGTACAGGGCAAGTGCTGAGTAAGTGGAAGAGGCTGTTCAAGAAAGTGAAGAAGGCCTTTGGCTCCAGGAGCATGCAAGGCACAGAGGAGTCCTGGGCCGCCTGAGGCACCCGCTCTCCCAGGCTGACCCCTGCTGCACCAGCGTGGCATCCGGCCCTGTCCTCGAGAGGACATTAGGAAGGCACCGCGCCTACCCTTTCCAGCCTGCTGCTGGGCCTGGAAGGCTGTTTACTCCGGCCCCTGTGAGGGACAGAAGGGGCTGGGGAGGTGGAGGGGCCGTCCCAAGGCTCACGGTAGCCCCCAGGCAGGCCCTAAAGGCCAGGGGTGGTGCCCCTGTAGCTGTTCTTGCCATTCCCAGTCCCTATTTTCTCTCCTGCACTTCCCCCAGCCTCCCTTGACCAGCAGCAGCAGCAGCAGCACCTGGGGGCCTATTAGGAATGCAGACCACCAGGCCTGCTGCAGTCACACCCAGAGACCCCGAAGTTTTTTTTGTTTTGTTTTGTTTTTTTAAAGATTTTATTCATTTATCCCCCCCTTGCTGCTTGTGCCCGCCGGGTCAGCCAACCATGCTGCGCAGGCGGGCCCGCCCCCACCAGGAGGCCCCGGGAACCGAACCCGGGGCCCCCCACATGGTAAATGGGAGCCCCACTGATTGAGCCACAGCCGCCTCCCAGACCCCAAGGTTTGATTGCAGTCTTGAGGAGCACGGGCTGGGGTGCCCTGGCCCTCCTAGTCCATTGCCTCCCAAGGGAAAGACATCAGAGGCCAGTGGCCGACACCACCTCTGCTCTGGGCTCAGCTGTAAGGACCCGAATGTGCAGCTTCTTGATCTGTCATTCAGCGTTGATGCTTTTGTCATAAAGATGGCAGGGAAACAACGCCAGGAGTCTTCGCGAAGCTCCTCCCTGAGCAGCAAGAAGTCAGCCCAGGAGTCCCAAGGTGACGGAAATCCTCAGAAAGAACGGAACAGGCGGTGGTGCTCTGGCGGCCAGGGGAAAGGAGCTGACCTGCAGCTTTCTCTGCGGCTTCCTCGTCTGCATGGACATCTAAGGTGCTTCTCTCTTTGATTCCTCTTGCTGCTACACCTAAAAAGAGTGGCTGAGCGCCTGCTTCCCACATGGGAGGTCCCAGGTTTCATCACTGATGCCTCCTAAAAACAAAACAAACAACAAAGAAACGGAAAAAAAGCAACTCAGGGGAGCCCATGTGGCTCAGTGGTTCAGTGCTCACTTCCCACGTACGAGGTCCTGATTCAATCCCTGGCCCCGGTACCTCAAAACAACAACAACAACAAAACATAAAGCCGACTAGAAAATGTTCCCACCCAAGGGGAAAATTTCTTGGCCAAAATTCTAATCCTTAGCTGCAATTTGCCCTGAGACGCCACCCACTGGGCAATCCTACGCTGAGCAGACAGTAACAACACTGAGCAGCTGGGGAGGTTCTGTGGCCTGGCCGGCCTGGGGAGGCCATGCCCTGGGGCCGTGGTGGCCAGGAGAGGGGAGGACCCATGGGGACCCTGGGGGCGAAGTGGGCCACCTTTCTCTAGCTATGCTCTGAAAACTTAAGACGCAGCTTACTGACAGGTCACTTGCTGAGAGCTCTAACTTTCCCTTCCTGGGGATTTCAGAAAACGCTAGGGAGGCCAGAAGAGCTGTGACATAGTGCTGATCCAAAGTCCAGGACTCCTGCCTATTCTGAACATTGACCTGCTGTGACAGTCAGCTGTGCTCCTCTCCCCGGCCTCCAGTGAGGCACACGGGAGCCAGCACTTTCCTCCAGTCTTATTTGATGAAACTGGCAGTAAAAGAAGTTATCTGTTCAGTGGGCAGAGATTACGGTTTTGCAAACTGGGAACAAAAATCGGGCAGGCACAAAGTCCATCGATTCATGAAGGTGTTGGCAGAGTGGACCCATACTTCCCACGTCCTGGGTAACGGAAACTCAAAACTTGGGAGTACTTTTTAAAAAAAAATCAATTTTATTGATACATAGTAATAAAATAGACAATTCATCCAAACTGTACAGTCAATGGTATTTGGCATAATTACATTGTTGTGCATTCATCACTTCAATCTTAGAGCATTTTCGTTATTTCAGTAACAACAATAAAAAAACAGACAAGAAAATTCTTCACCTCTCAATGTCTCTCGAGACTTTCCCCTGCTGTACATACCTTCTATTTCTGGTGATTCTTGCACAATTGTTTATTACACAGTTTTATTGAGATATATTCACATACCATATGATCTATCCAAAGTGTATAATCAACGGCTTTTAGTATAATAACAATGTTGGGCATTCATCACTACTAAAAATTTTTAGAGCCATTTAATTACTCCAAAAAGAAAAACTCCACACCCCTTAGCATGCCTTCCCTAGCACTACATAACCACTAATCTAAAATCATCTTTATAAATTGATTTATATTTACATTTTATATAAATGGAATAATACAATATGTTACACAATATATTTAGTTCGTAGTAATGCAGTCATACAGTACTTGTCCTTTTGTGTCTGGCTTGCTTCACTCAAGATAATGTCCTCCAGTTCATCCATGTTGTCATATGCTTCACAACTTCATTTCTTCTCACAGCTGTATAGTATTCCATCGTGTGAATACACCACAGTTTGTTTATCCATTCATCTGTTGATGGAAACTTGGGTTGTTTCCATATTTTGGCAATTGTGAATAATGTCACTGAACATCAGTGTGCAGATGTCTGTTCATGTCACTGCTCTCAGTTCTTCTGGGTGTATACCCAGTAGTGGTATTGCAGGGTCACGTGACAAGTCTATATGCAACTTCTTTAGGAACTGCCAAACAGTCCTCCACAATGGCTGTACCATTCTGCACTCCCACCAACAGTGAAGAAGTGTTCCTATCTCTCCATATCCTCTCCAACACTTGTAGTTCTCTGTCTTTTTAATACTGGCCATTCTGATATGTGTGAAATGATATCTCATTGTAGTTTTGTTATTTTGTTAAAACAACAAAACCGTGTTGTTTAACTTATAGAACACACGAACATTTAATTTCTTTTTTAACTTTTGTACATTTAATAATTGAAAATATAAGCAATAATTTAAAAAAACAGTTGAATAAAAACATTTCTCAAATGTACTGGGTATATATAAATTTTTTTTTGAATCATACAATATGTTACACAATATATTTGGTTCACAGTAATGCAATTATACAGTATTTGTCCTTTTGTGTCTGCCTTACTTAACATAATGTCCTCCAGGTTCATCCATGCTCATTGTAGTTTTGCTTTGCATTTCCCTAATCATTCGTGATGTTGAACATTTTTTCATGTTTTTTTGGGGTTTTTTTTTTTTGCCATTTATATTTCTTCTTTGGACAAATGTTTAAGTCTTTTGCCCATTTTTTAATCGGGTCTTTTTTTTTTTTTTTTTTTAAGATTTCTTTTATTTATTTATTCCCCGCCCACCCCACCTCCCCTTGGTGCTTGTGCTCGCTGTGTCCATTTGCTGTACATTTTCTGTGCTTGTTTCCGTTTGTTGAGTCATCTTGCTGCACCAGCTCAGGCCATCAGCTCACCACGCCGTGCAGGCCAGCTTGCCTTCACCAGGAAGCCCCGGGAATCAAACCCGGGCCTCCCATATGGTAAATAGGAGCCCAACTACTTGAGCAACATCTGCTTCCTTCAGGTCATTTTTTATTGTTGAGTTGTAGCATCTCTTTATATATCATGGATATTAAAACCTTATCAGGGGAAGCAGATGTGGCTCAGGCAACTGGGCCGCCGCCTACCACATAGGAGGTCCCTGGTTTGGTTCCCAGTGCCTCCTAAAGAAGACCGCGAGCTGGTGCAACAAGAGACACAAGAAGGAAAAACACAATGAGAGACCCAACAAAGCAGGGAGCAGAAGTTCCTGGTGCCTCCTAAAGAAGACAGTGAGCTGATGGAACAAGAGACGCGGAGAGGAAAAACATAATGAGAGACACCACAAAAGCAGGGAGCGGAGGTGGCTCAAGCAATTAGGCACCTCCCTCCCACATCAGAGTTACCAGGTTTGGCTCCTGGTGCCTCCTAAAGTAACAAGACGAATAGACACAGCAAGTGAAACACGAGGGGGTGGGGAGAAATAAAATATTTTAAAAAAACAAAAAAACCGAAACCTTATCGGACATGTGATTTCCAAAATTTTCTCCCATTGAGTTGGCTGCCTTTTCACCCTTTTGACAAAATCCTTTGAGGTGCAAAAGTGTTTAATTTTCAGGAGGTCCCATTTATTTTTGTTGTTGTTGCACGTGCTTTGAGTGTAAGGTCCAAGAAACCATCACCTACTACAAGTCTTGAAGATGTTTCCCTACATTTTCTTCTAGCAGTTTTATGGTCCTGGCTTTTTATATTTAGGTCTTTGATCCATTTTGAGTTTGAGTTTTGTATAGGGCATGAGATAGGGGTCCTCTTTCATTCTTTTTTTTTTTTTTTTTTTTTTTTTACCGGGAGGTCCCGGGGATTGAACCCAGGTCCCTCCATATGGCAGACGGACGCCCAACCATTTGAGCCACATCCGCCCCCTCTCTTTCATTCTTTTGATTATAGATACTCAGTTCTTCCAGCACCATTTGTTGAAGAGACTGTTTTGTCCCTTTACATGGATTTGGTAGGTTTGTCAAAAACCAGTCAGCCATAGAGGTGAGGGTTTGTTTCTGGACTCTCAATTCTATTCCACTGATCAATGTGTCTATCTTTATGCCAGTACCATGCTGTTTTGACCACTGTATCTTTGTAATATAGTCCAAGGTCAGGCAGTGAAAGTTCTCCCATGTTGCTCTTCTTTTTTTAGAATGCTTTTGGCTACTCGGGTGCACTTTCCCTTCCAGATGAATTTGGTAATTGCCTTTTCTAATTCTACAATGTAGGCTGTTGGAATTTTTATTGGTATTGCATTGAATCAATAAATCAGTTTGGTTAAGATTGACATCTTCACTATATTTATTTTTCCAATCCATGAACATGGAATGTCTTTCCATTTGTTTAGGTCTTTTAAAATTTCTTTTAGCATTGTTTTGTAGTTTTCTGCATATAGGTGCTGTACTACTTTGGTTAAATTGATTCTTAGGTATCTGAGTCTTTTTGTTGCTATTGTAAATAGAATTTTTCCCCAGACTTACTCCTCAGATTATTCAACACTAGTGTACAAAAACATTCTTGAATTTTGCATGCTGATTTTATATCCTGCTGCTTTGCTGAACTCATTTATTAGCTCAAGTAGCTTTGTTGTAGACATTTCAGAATTTTCTAAATATAGGATTGTGTCATCTGCAAATAGGGTTTTACTTCCTCTTTTCCTATTTGGATGCCTTTCTTTTTTCTTGCCTAATTGCTCTAGCTAGAACTTCTAGTACAATGTTGAATAACAATGGAGACAGTGGCCATCCTTGTCTTTTTCTCAATCTTAGAGGGAAAGCTTTCAACCTTTCCCCACTGAGTATGATGTTGGCTGTGGGTTTTTCATATATGCCCTTTATCATATTGAGGAATTTTTCTTCTATTCCTATCTTTCTAAGTGTTTTTATCAAGAAAGGATGCTGGATTTCATCGAATATCTTTTCTGTATCAATCGAGATGATCATGTGTTTTTTTTTCCCTTCAATTTGTTAATGTGGTGTATTACATTAATTGATTTTATGTTGAATCAGCCTTGCATACCAGGAATAAATCCCACTTGGTCGTGATGTATAAGTCTTTTGATATGGTGTTTGATTTGCAAGTATTTTGTTGAGAATTTTTTTTTTTTTTTTTTGAATGTTAGAATTTATTAAGTAGGAAAGCTGTCCATTTCAACAGGAGGGAGCAGACAGTTACTTAAGGAAGAACACAGGGGAAACCAGTGGGGGTGCGCAGCGCGCCTGCCTCACGAGGAAATCCAAGCACGCTAGGCAAGGCACAGGCACGGGCAGCCGCAGGCCTCCTGCCGCCTGACATCAAATCCCTAAGTTCTAACCTTCACTGTACAAAATGCCACTTGAAAGCTCCATCAGTCCTCCCCAGCCAAAGGGAGACTTTTTTTTTTTTAATTTGCTCATTCATCATTTTCTGTACCATTTCCAAATCAGAATTGCAATTTTTTTTTTTTACATTTCTTAATTAAATGTAATGGATATATATAATTTTTTTTTTTAATCAAACAATATGTTACACAATATATTTGGTTCATAGTAATGCATTCATACAGTATTTGCCCTTTTGTGTCTGGCTTGCTTCACTTAACATAATGTGCTCCAGGTTCATCCATGTTGGCAGATGCTTTATGACTTCTTCTTACAGCTGCATAATATTCCATCGTGTGAATAGACGCAAGTTTGTTTATCCATTCATCTGTTGATGGACACCTGGGTTGTTTCCAATTTTTGGCAATGGTGAATAATGTTACTATGAGCATCAGTGTGCAGATGTCTGTTCAAAAAGAAACTTGACGGAAAACCTCTAGAGGCTTAAGAACTTCGCACCAAGGAACCTCATTATCCACTCCCCACAGGGGAGGGTAGCAGCAGCGCCAAGGGTGCCTCAAGACCCAGAGCTGCAGCCCGTGAGCGCCACACCTGGAAGGCCACGAGGGGGCTGGCAGGTCAGATGCCCAGTGCCTGGGAAAAGCGCCCGCGGGTACTCGGGGTTCGGCTCACTTACTGTTTTTGTCTACTTATCAAATTAATTTTAATAGTTGTGAATTTTTCTCACAACTAATGTTCTGGGGAAAAAATGGAAAGCACTTATTCGGAATTGCTATTTTCATGTTTAGTAATTTTTAAAAAATCACTGGCTTTTATAAAATTTCTTCCAAGAGCTTATTCCAGTCTGTAAAACAGCAGGTCCTGTCCGTGGCTGCCCCAGATCGAAGCCGACTAAGGATACTGTTTTGGGTCATGAAATTAGTATCTCATGATAAACACTTTTACTACAGGGGAAGACTGTGTTTGAAGACACAATTATGTTTCTAAACAAAGGAAGTAGTGTTTCTGGGGTGTAAACGGTTTAGGCTGGAGCATTTCAGTGGTTCTCAACACTCCTCCTCTTCCTCTTCCTCCTCTTTAATTTCAGAAATTCTCTCTATAGACTTGAGGGTATCAGCGACGAGATTCAACGTTTCTGCTCCAGAAACCAGCTGCCTGGAGCAAACGTCCTTCCTGTTGCAGTTTCCTGGCGGGATTTTTCTGCCCTCACAGCCCGTTTGGGCCTCAGCCCGAGGCTCTGCAACGCCGCTGGACCACCGACTCCAGCTCCTGGCAGCCGCTCTCCTCCGGCCTCTCTGCCTCCAGTTTCCGCCATTTCTGTTTGAGTTCCAGAGAAGCTCTGCACCTCATTCAGCTTTCCTCTTAGCTTAGAATTTTCGTCTTTCAGTGCTTGTACCTTATTGGCAGCGTCCGGAAGTGCCTCTCCCACACAGACTCTCCGTGGACTGTCGATCCTGCGTCGGAGCTGCTGGCTGGAGACCCCGAGAAGGCCATGCATCGGTGTCGCTCAGTCCACGCATCGGTGTCGCTCAGTCCACGCGGGCCCTGCCGGCTCCCACAGGTTGGAGAAGGGCCTGTAGGTGCTGCAGGGCGAGGTGCTGGCAGCGGCCCTTAGCGAGGGCGTCTGCTGCACGGCGAAGGCGGGTAGGCCCGGTGCCCGGTCGCCCTCGCCCTCGAAGTCGGCGACCCAGTGGGGTCTTAGAAATATGGCTGCTAGTAGTCCAGGCCACGCCGCCGGTCTGCGTGGTTGGGGAGCTGCGGTCAAGCTGTGAGTGCCCCGAGGCTTCCTTTGAATAAGCTCTATTGGTGGTGCTGTCCTCTTTTGACAAGCTGAGAGTTTTGCTTTTCAGAAACTCTTTAAAGGGCAATGGATGTGCCTCTTTTAGATCTTCAAGTTTATCGTCTCCAAAACGGGTCTCGGGGGCTCCTGATGGCCCTTGCTTAGTACATTTCCCCTTTCCAGCGCCAAAATCGTCGGGAATGACAAGGCTCCGGGCTAGGGAGAGCAGGGTGACGCCCGGGCGGCGCGTAGCCCGACATGCCCGCGGCCCGGCCCTGCCTAGCCCGGCAGCTGCTGCTCCAGGGTCTAGGCTCCGCCGCCCAGTCGCCTGCCCAGGTTGCCCGCCGCCCCTCCGTGCCGCTAGCCGCGGCTTCAGCTCCGGCCACCGGAAACGCCGAGAATTTTTTTTTTCTTTTTTAAGATTTTATTTAATTATTCACTTATCCCCCCCTTGCTGCTCGTGCCCTCTGGGTCAGCCAACCACGCTGCGCGGGCGGGCTTGCCCCCACCAGGAGGCCGCGGGAACCGAACCTGGGGCCTCCCACATGGCAAACGGGAGCCCCACTGATTGAGCCACAGCCGCTTCCCCGAGAATTTTTTAATCTGTGTTTACTAGAGATATTGGTCTGTAATTTTCTTTTCTTATAGTATTTTTATCTGGCTTTGGTATTAGGGTGATATTGACTTCATAAACTGTGTTGGATAATTTTCTCTCCTCTTCAATTTTTTGGAAGAGTTTAAACAGGATTGGTGTTAACTCTTCTCTAAATGCATGGTAGAATTCACCTGTGAAGCCATGTGGTCCTGGGCTTTTCTTTGTTGGAAGATTCGTTGTTTTTTTGTTTTTTGTTTTTTTTCTCCTGTTAGAAGATTTTTGATGACAGATTTCAATCTCTTTAAATGTAATTGGCTTGTTAAATTCTTTTAATTCTTTTAGTGTTAGTGTAGGTTGTTTGTGCATTTCTAGGAATTTGTCCATTTCATCTGGATTGTCTAGTTTGTTGGCATATAGTTTCTCATAATATTCTCTTTTTTTTTTAACTTTATTTTGTACATTTAATAATTGAAAACATAAACAATTAAACACTAAAAAGTAAACACAGATGAATAAATATATACATTTCTCAATTAAATGTAATAAATACATGTAAATTTTTTTTTTTTTAAGATTTTATTTATTTATTCATTTATCCCCCCCCTTGCTGCTTGTGATCACTGGGTCAGCCAACCACGCCGCGTGGGCGGGCCTGCCCCCACCAGGAGGCCCCGGGAACCGAACCCGTGGCCTCCCATATGGTAAACGGGAGCCCTACTGATCGAGCCACAGCCGCTTCCCAAATTTTTTTTTTTTTTTTTTTTGAATCAAACAATTCATTACACAATATATTTGGTTCATAGTAATGCATTCATACAGTATTTGTCCTTTTGTGTCTGGCTTGCTTCACTCAACATAATGTCTTCCAGGTTCATCCATGTTACCATATGCTTTATGACTTCATTTCTTCTTACAGCTGCATAATATTCCATCGTGTGAATAGACCACAGTTTGTTTATCCATTCATCTGTTGATGGACACCTGGATTGTTTCCAACTTTTGGCAATGGTGAATAATGTGGCTATGAACATCGGTGTGCAGCTGTCTGTTCGTGTCACTGCTCTCAGTTCTTCTGGGTATATACCCAGTAGTGGTATTGCAGGTTCACATGGCAAGTCTATATTCAACTTCTTTAGGAATTGCCAAACAGTCCTCCATAGTGGTTGTACCATCCTGCATTCCCACCAACAGTGAAGAAGTGTTCCTATCTCTCCACATCCTCTCCAACACTTGTAGTTCTCTGTCTTTTTAATATTGGCCATTCTGATAGGTGTGAAATGATATCTCATTGTAGTTTTGATTTGCATTTCCCTAATCATGAGTGATGTTGAGCATTTCTTCATGTGTTTTTTTGCCATTTGTATTTCTTCTTCGGAGAAATGTCTATGCAAGTCTTTGGCCCATTTTTTAATTGGGTCATTTGTCTTTTTATTGTTGAGTTGTAACATCTCTTTATATATCCTGGATATTAAACCCTTATCAGATATGTGATTTCCAAATATTTTTTCCCATTGAGTTGGCTGCCTTTTCACCCTCTGATAAAGTCCTGTGAGGTGCGAAAGTGTTTAATTTTGAGGAGGTCCTATTTATCTACTTTTTCTTTTGTTGCACGTGCTTTGGGTGTGAAGTCCAAGAAACCACCACCTACTACAAGGTCTTGAAGATGTTTCCCTACATTTTCTTCTAGTAGTTTTATGGTCCTGGCTTTTATATTTAGATCTTTGATCCATTTTGAGTTGATTCTTGTATAGGGGGTGAGATAGGGGTCCTCTTTAATTCTTTTGGTTAAAGATATCCAGTTCTCCCAACACCATTTGTTGAAGAGACTGTTTTTTCCCATCAGTGTGGGCTTGGTAGGTTTGTCAAAAACCAGTTGACTGTATAGGGAGGGTTTATTTCTGGATTCTCAATTCTATTCCACTGATCGATATGTCTATCTTTATGCCAGTACCATGCTGTTTTAACCACTGGATTGTTATATGTTTCAAGGTCAGGCACTGAAATTCCTCCCATATTGCTCTTCTTTTTTAGAATACTTTTGGCTATTCGGGTGCACTTACCCTTCCAGATGAATTTGGTAATTGTCTTCTCTAATTCCGTAAAGTAAGCTGTTGGGATTTTGATTGGTATTGCATTGAATCTATAAATCAGTTTGGGCAAGATTGACATCTTCACGATATTTATTCTTCCAATCCATGAACACGGAATGTCTTTCTATTTGTTTAGGTCTTTTAAAATTTCTTTTAGCATTGTTTTGTAGTTTTCTGCCTATAGGTCCTGTACTTCCTTGGTTAAATTAACTCCTAGGTATTTGAGTCTTTTTGTTGCTATTGAAAATGGAATTTTCCTCCTGATTTCCTCCTCAGATTGTTCGGTACTAGTGTACAAAAACATTACTGATTTTTGCGTGTTTTTTTTTTTTTTTTAAAGATTTTTATTTATTTATTCATTTATCCCCCCCTTGCTGCTTGTGCTCGCTGGGTCAGCCAACCACGCCGTGCGGGCGGGCCCGCCCTCACCAGGAGGCCCCGGGAACCGAACCCGGGGCCTCCCATATGGTAAACGGGAGCCCTACTGATTGAGCCACAGCCGCTTCCCTTTTTTTTTTTTTTTTTTTTTTTTTTGTAAAGATTTTTAATGCGTGTTGATCTTATATCCTGACACTTTGCTGAACTCATTTATTAGTTCAAGTAGCTTTGTTGTGGATACTTCAGGATTTTCTAAATACAGTATCATGTCATTCGCAAACAGTGAGAGTTTTACTTCCTCTTTTCCTATTTGGATGCCTTTAATTTTTTGGTCTTGTCTAATTGCCCTCGCTAGAACTTCTAGTACAATGTTGAATAACAGTGGTGACTGTGGGTATCCTTGTCTTGTTCCTGATCTTAGGGGGAAAGCTTTCAACCTTTCTCCATTGAGTTTGATGTTGGCTGTGGGTTTTTCATATATAACTTTATCATATTAAGGAATATTCCTTTTATTCCTATCTTTTAAAGTACATATATATATATTTTTAAAGATTTTATTTATTTATTCATTTATCCCCCCCTTGCTAATTGTGCTCGCTGGGTCAGCTAACCACGCCGTGCGGGCGGGCTTGCCTTCACCAGGAGGTCCCGGGAACCGAACCACGGGCATCACACATGGTAAACGGGAGCCCCACTGATTGAGCCACAGCTGCCTCCCCTTTTAAAGTATTTTTATCTGAAAAGGATGTTGGATTTTGTCAAATGCCTTTTCTGCATCTATTGAGATGATCATGTGGTTTTTTTCCTTCAATTTGTTAATGGGGTGTATTACATTGATTGATTTTCTTATGTTGTACCAGCCTTGCATACCAGGAATAAATCCCACTTGGTTGTGATGTAAAAGTCTTTTGATATGCTGTTGGATTCGATTTGCAAGTATTTTGTTGAGAATTTTTGCATCTATGTTCCTGAGAGAGATTTGTCTGTAATTTTCTTTTCTTGTGGAATCTTTATCTGGCTTTGGTATTAGGGTGATGATGGCTTCATAAAATGTGTTGGGTAATTTTCCCTCCTCTTCAATTTTTTGGAAGAGTTTAAACAGGATTGGTGTTAATTCTTTTAGAAATGCTTGGTAGAATTCACCTGTGAAGCCATCTGGTCCTGGACTTTTCTTTGCTGGGAGATTTTTGATGACGGATTCAATCTCCTTAATTGTGATTGGTTTGTTAAGTTCTTGTATTTCTTGTTGTGTCAGTGTAGGTTGGTTATAAGTTTCTAGAAATTTGTCCATTTCATTCAGGTTGTCTAGTTTGTTGGCATATAGTTTCTCATAATATCCTCTTATGATTCTTTTTATTTCTGTGAGGTCATTTGTAATTTCTCCCCTTTCATTTCTGATTGTAAATTATTTGAATCTTCTCTCTTTTTTTCTTTGTTAGTCTAGTGAGGGGTTTTGTCAATTTTATTGATCTTCTCAAAGAACCAGCTTTTGGTTTTGTTGATTTTCTCTATTGCTTTTTTGTTCTCATTTTCATTTATTTCCGCTCTAATCTTTATTATTTCTTTCCTTCTTTTTGCTTTGGGATTGGTTTGCTGTTCTTTCTCTAGTTTCTCAAGTTGTTCAGTTAAATCTTTGAGTTTAGCTCTTTCTTGTTTCTTAATATAAGCATTTAGGGCTATAAATTTCCCTCTCAAGACTGCCTTTACTATATCCCATAAGTTTTTTTTTTTTTTTTTTTTTTTTTTTTTTACCGGGAGGTCCGGGAATCGAACCCGGGTCCCTCCATATGGGAGACGGACGCCCAACTAGTTGAGCTACATCCGACCCCCTCCCATAAGTTTTGATATGTTGTGTTCTCATTTTTATTTGTCTCAATTTATTTACTGATTCCACTTGCAATTTCTTCTTTGACCCACTGAATATTTAGGAGTGTGTTGTTCAGTCTCCACACATTTGCAAATTTACTTTTTTCCTATCTGTTATTGATTTCTAGTTTCATTCCATTATGATCTGAGAAGGTGCTTTGTATAATTTCAATCTTTTTATATTTATTGAGAGCTGTATTGTGACCTAACATGTGGTCTACCCTGGAGAAAGATCCATGGGCACTTGAGAAGAATGTATAACCCAATGAGTTTGGATGCAGTGTTCTGTATATGTCTGTTAGGTCTAACTTGTTTATCATATTGTTCAAGTTCTCTGTTTCCTTGTTGATCTGCTGTCTAGTTGTTCTATCTAATGATGTGAGAGGGGTGTTGAAGTCCCCGATGATTATTGTAGAAATGTCTATTTCTCCCTTCAGTTTTGTCAGAGTTTGTCTCATATATTTGGGGTACCCTGGTTAGGTGCGTAGATATTTATGACTGTTACATCTTCCTGGAGGATCGTCCCTTTTATTAATATATAATGGCCTTCCGCATCTCTTATCACTTTTTTGCATTTGAAGTCTGTTTTGTCTGATATTAGTATAGCTACCCCTGCTCTTTTCTGTTTACTATTTTCATGGAGTATCTTTTTCCAACCTTTTACTTTCAGCCGGCTTGTATCCTTGTGTCTGAGGTGAGTTTCTTGTAAGCAGCATATGGATGGCTCATGTTTTTTTATACATTCTGCCAGCCTGTTTCTTTTGATTGGGGAATTTAATCCATTCACATTCAATGATATTACTGAAAATGCACTATTTATTTCCTCCATTTTATTCTTTGGTTTTCATATGTCATCTTATTTTTGTCTCTCTTTTTACTCTTTTGGTTATCCTTTCTGCTTTTCTTTCTTCTATACTCTCCTCCAAGCCTCTCTCTCCTGTCTTTTTCTTTCAGGTTCTAAGGCTTCCTTTAATATTTCCTGCAAAGGTGGATTCTTTATTGCAAACTCTCTTAGCTTCTGTTTGTTTGTGAATCCTTTATATTCACCTTCATATTTGAAGGGCAGTTTTGTTGGATAAAGAATTCTGGGCTGGCAGTTTTTCTCTTTCAGTTTCCTAATTGTATCATACCACTGTCTTCTCGCCTCCATGGTTTCTGAAGAGAAATCTGCACTAAGTCTTACTGGACGTCCTTTGTATGTGATCGTTTGCTTCTCTCTTGCTGCCCTGAGAATTTTCTCTTTATCTTTTACATTTGACATTCTGAATAGTATGTGTCTTGGCGTAGGTCTATTTGGATTTATTCTTATTGGGGTACGGTGTGCTTCTTGGACATGTAAGTTCATTTCTTTCGTGAGAGTTGGGAAATTTTCAGCTATTATTTCCTCAAATACTCTTTCTGCCCCTTTTTCTTTCTCTTCTCCTTCTGGAACTCCCATGACACATATGTTCTTGTGTTTTGTGTTGTCATTCAACTCTCTGAGCCCCTGCTCAATTTTTTCCATTCTTTTCTCTCTTCAATTTTAGCTGCTCTGTCTTCAGTATCACTTATTCTTTCTTCTATCATTTCGAGTCTGCTGTTGTATGCTTCAAATGTATTTTTGACTTCACCTATTGTGTCTTTCATTCCCATGAACTCCGTTACTTTTCTGTTCAGTATTTCAAATTCTTCTTTGCGTTCGTTCAATGTCTTCTTGATGTCATTGATCTCTTTAACTATATTCTCTTTCATCTCATTAATTTGATTTTGGAAATGTGTGCTCATCTCACTGATTAGTTCTCTCAAATTCTGCATCTCTTCTGGGACTTTGCTGTATTCCTTTTCTTGGGCCATATCTTCTATTTTCTTAGTATGGCTCGTAATCTTTTGCTGGTGCTTAGACATCTGGTTAGTTTGTATTTTACTTAGATGCTCTATCTCTTTCTCTTTTATGGGGTTTTAGTGGCAGGAGGCTGTGAGTTTCCACAGCTCTTTGATTTTTGGCCAAACCGTGATTGTTAGGATTGTTCTGCTGGTTGCTCAAAACTGGGCATGGACCCAGTAATTGGTTGTAGAGTCGTTTCTTAGGGCCTTGGGCAGGGAGGCTATAGAGGCCAGGAAAAGCCTCTCTTACTTATTAATTTTCTTATGTGTACTTCCTTGGTCTACCAGGAGATGGCACTCTTTGGCAGCTCTCAATTCAATACCTGGTCAGAGCGTATTTGTTGTGACACAGGCCAGATCAATGTGATAGATCTTCATGTCTGGGGGCTAAGAGCCCTGTGATTCAAAGTTTCTGAGACAGTTCCCCAGACTTCTCTCGTAGCGCCCCCCTTTTCCCAGCTAGGAAATTTTTCCACTCCCTTCTGATTCCTCAACAATCAGTCCCTGTTAGTAGAGGAGGAGATTGGGAAGTTTGTATATCTTTAGCCCCTTGCAGGCTCCAAGACAAACAATGGCGCAGCCCCACCCAGCCTGGAAGGGGTCTAGGGACAGGGCAGACCAAACCCGGGAATCAAAAGCAGGGTCCTCAACAATTAGTCCAAGCTAGAAGAGAGGGAGGTTGGGAGGGTCGGATTTTCCAGTCCTTTCTAGGCTCCCAGGGCAAACCACCGTGTGGAAGGGTCCGTGTGGCTCCGCAGCCCAAATTTCAGGTCAGAACCTGAGTCAGCCTAAGGCTGTGTCCCTCTCTCTCCCCTTTCTGGGAGTGGCAGATCCCTGAAGCCCCCTTTGTCTGTGGTCACAGGCCCAGAGGCCCGAGAATTCCGAAGAGTGTGGGAGAGGGTGCCAGCAGCAGCAGAAGCTGGTACTTGCAACTCACGGTTCTGTTGTCACGATTTCCCTCTTCTGTCCCTCTCTCCTTTGGGTGGTGTGCAGCCTTAACCTGCTGTCCTAAACCCTAGAAGATCTTTTTTGGGGCTGTTTCAGCCTGTCCTCTAACTATTTTTCTGGAGAAGAGATTCCCGTGTCTTACTAGTCTGCCATCTTCCCGGAAGTCCCCCTCATAATATTCTCTTATGATTTTTTTTATTTCTGTGGGATCAGTTATAACTTAGCCTCTTTTTTTTTTTTTAAGATTTTATTTATTTATTCATATATCCCCCCCTTGCTGCCTGCGCTCGCCGGGTCAGCCAACCACGCCGTGTGGGCGGGCCTGCCCTCACCAGGAGGCCCCGGGAACCGAACCCGGGGCCCCCCATATGGTAAACGGGAGCCCCACTGATTGAGCCACAGCCGCTTCCCAATAACTTAGCCTCTTTCATTTCTGATTGTATTTATTTGCATCTTCTCTCCTTTTCCTTTGTTAGTCTAGCTAGGGGGTTGTCAATTTTATTGATGTTCTCAAGGAACCAGTTTGAGTTTTGTTGATTTTCTCTATTGTTCTTTTGTTCTAGATTTCATTTATTTCTGCTCTAATCGTTATTATTTCTTTCCTTCTGCTTGTTTTGGGATTGGTGTCCTGATCTTTTTCTAGTTTCCTCCCTCCAGTTGTTCGGTTAGATATTTGATTTTAGCTCTTTCTTCTTTTTTTAGTATAGGCATTAAGGGCTATAAATTTCTCTCTCAAGACTGCCTTTGCTGTATCCCATAAGTTTTTTTTTTTTTTTTTAAGATTTATTAATTTCTCCCCCTCCTCGGTTTTTGTTTTTTTTTTTTCCTTTGCACTCGCTGTCTGCTCTCTATATATTCTGTGTCCGCTTGTCTTCTCTTTAGGTGGCACCAGGAACTGATATTGGGACCTTCTGGAGTGGGAGAGAGGCGCTCAATCTCTTGCACCACCTCAGCTCCCTGGTCTGCTGCATGTCTTATTGTCTCTCCTCTGTGTCTCTTTTTGTTGCATCATCTTGCTGCGCCAGCTCTCTGCATGGGCCAGCACTCCTGCACAGGCCAGCTCACCACGTGGGCCAGCTTGCCTTCACCAGGAGACCCCAGGAATCAAACCCTGGACCTCCTATATGGTAGACAGGGGCCCAATCGCTTGAGCCACATCTGTTTCCCTATCCCATAAGTTTTTTTTTGTTTGTTTTACTTTATTTTGTACATTTAATAATTGAAAATATAAACAATTAAAAACTAAGACATACGCACAGATGAATAAATATATACATTTCTCAATTAAATGTACTGGATATATATATAAAAAAAATTTTAATCAATCAATATGTTACACAATATATTTGGTTCATAGTAACACATTCATACAGTATTTGTCCTTTTGTGTCTGGTTTGCTTCGCTCAACATAATGTCCTCCAGGTTCATCCATATTGTTATATGCTTTACAACTTCACTTCTGACAGCTGCATAATATTCCATCGTGTGACTAGACCACAGTTTGTTTATCCATTCATCAGTTGATGGACACCTGGGTTGTTTCTAACTTTTGGCAATAGTGAATAATGTTGCTATGAACACTGATGTGCGGATGTCTGTTGGTGTCACTGCTCTCAGTTCTTCTGGGTATATACCCAGTACTGGTATTGCTGGGTCACATGGTAAATCTATATTCAACTTCTTTAGGAACTGCCAAACAGTCCTCCATAGTGGTTGTACCATTCTGCACTCCCACCAACAGTGAAGAAGTGTTCCTATCTCTCTATATCCTCTCCAACACTTGTAGTTCTCTTTCTTTTTAATGGTGGCCATTCTGATAGGTGTGAAATGATATCTCATTGTAGTTTTTTTTTTTTTTTTTTAAAGATTTTATTTATTTATTCATTTATCCCCCCCTTGCTGCTTGTGCTCGCTGGGTCAGCTAACCACGCCGTGCGGGCGGGCTTGCCTTCACCAGGAGGCCCCGGGAACCGAACCCGGGGCCTCCCATGTGGTAAACGGGAGCCCTACTGATTGAGCCACAGCCGCTTCCCATCTCATTGTAGTTTTGATTTGCATTTCCCTAATCATGAGTGATGTTGAGCATTCCTTCATGTGTTTTTTTGCCATTTGTATTTCTTCTTTGGAGAAATGTCTATTCAAGTCTTTTGCCCATTTTTTAATTGGGTCGTTTGTCTTTTTATTGTTGAGTGGTAACATCTCTTTATATATCTTGGATATTAAACCCTTATCTGATATGTGATTTCCAAATATTTTTTTCACATTGAGTTAGCTGCCTTTTTTTTTTTAAAGATTTTATTTATTTATTCATTTATCCCCCCCCCCCCTGGCGGCTTGTGCTCGTTGTGTCCATTTGCTGTGCATTTTTCTGTGTCTGCTTATCTCCCCTTGTCAGGTTGTCCTGCTGTGTCAGCTCACCGCACCACGTGGGCTGGCTTGCTTTTCACCAGGAGGCCCCGGGAACCGAACCCGGGGCCTCCCATATGATAAACGGGAGCCCTATCGATTGAGCCACATCTGCTTCCAGTTGGCTGCCTTTTCACCCTTTTGACAAAGTCCTGTGAGGTGCAAAAGTTTTTAATTTTGAGGAGGTCTCATTTATCAATTTTTTCTTTTGTTGCACGTGCTTTAGGTATAACATCCAAGAAATCACCACCTACTACTACAAGGTCTTGAAGATGTTTCCCTACATTTTCTTCTAGTAGTTTTATGGTCCTGGCTTTTATATTTAGATCTTTGATCCATTTTGAGTTGATTCTTGTATAGGGGGTGAGATAGGGGTCCTCTTTCCTTCTTTTGGTTATAGATATCCAGTTCTTCCAACACCATTTGTTGAAGAGACTGTTTTTTCCCATTAGCATGGACTTGGTAGGCTTGTCCAAAACCAGTTGACTGTATAGGTGAGGGTATATTTCTGGATTCTCAATTCTATTCCACTGATGAATGTGTCTATTTTTATGCCAGTACCATGCTGTTTTGACCACTGTAGCTTTGTAATATATTTCAAGGTCAGGCAGTGAAATTCCTCCGACATCACTCTTCTTTTTTAGAATGCTTTTGGCTATTTGGGTGCAGTTTCCCTTCCAGATGAATTTGTAATTGCCTTCTCTAATTCTGTAAAGTAAGCTGTTCCTATCCCATAAGTTTTGATAAGTTGTGTTCTCGTTTTTCATTTGTCTCAATATATTTACTGATTTAACTTGCAAATTCTTCTTTGACCCACTGATAATTTAGGAGTGTATTTTTTTTTTTTTTTTTTTTTTAATGGGAGGTCCCAGGGATCGAACCCAGGTCCCTCCATATGGAAGACAGACACCCAACCATTTGAGCCACATCCGTCCCCCAGGAGTGTATTGTTTAGCCTCTACATATTTGAGAATTTACCTCTTTCCTTCCTATTATTGATTTCCAGTTTGATCTGAGAAGGTGCTTCATATAATTTCAGTCTTTTTATATTTATTGAGAGCTGCATTGTGACCTAACATGTGGTCTATCCTGGAGCAAGATTCATGGGCACTTGAGAAGAATGTATAACCTGCTGAGTTTGGATGCAGTGTTCTGTATATGTCTGTTAGGTCTAAATCATTCATCATATTGTTCAATTTCTCTGTTTCCTTGTTGATCTTCTGTCTAGTTGTTCTATCTAATGATGTGAGTGGGGTGTTGAAATCTCCAATGTCGGGAAG
>JAKSZT010028529.1:2647483-2701917 GCA_026826555.1 Tolypeutes matacus | reverse complement strand
CTTTTTTTTTTTTTAAAGATTTTATTTATTTATTCATTTATCCCCCCCTTGCTGCCCGTGCCCGCCGGGCCAGCCAACCACGCCGTGCAGGCGGGCTTTGCCCTCACCAGGAGGCCCCGGGAACCGAACCCGGGGCCTCCCATATGGTAAACGGGAGCCCCACTGATTGAGCCACAGCCACTTCCCTGGAGTATCATTTTCTACCCTTTCACTTTTAGCCAGTTTGTATCTCTGGGTCGAAGGTGAGCTTCTTGTAAGCAGCATATGGATGGCTCATGTTTTTTTTACCCATTCTGTCCGCCTGTATCTTTTGATTGGGGAGTTTAATCCATTCACATCAGTGATATTACTGTAAATGCACTATTTACTTCCACCATTTTATTACTTGGTTTTCATATGTCATATCTTATTTTCATATGTCTTTTTACTCTTTTGGTTATCTTTCGCCTATTCTTTCTTCTATGCTCTCCGCCAAGCCTCTCTTTCCTATCTTTTTCTTTCAGGCTCTAAGGCTTCCTTTAATATTTCCTGTAAATGTGGATTCTCTCTCTCTCTCTCTTTCTCTGTTTTTTAAATTAGAGCAATTTTGGGTTTACAGAAAAGGTGGATTCCTTTTTACAAACTCTTAGTTTCTGTTTGTTTGTGAATATTTTATACTCACCTTCATATATATATATATATATTTTTTTAACCGGGAGGTCCTGGGGATCGAACCCGGGTCCCTCCATGTGGGAGACGGACGCCCAACCAGTTGAGCCACATCCGACCCCCTCACCTTCATATTTGAAGGACAGTTTTGCTGGATAAAGAAATCTTGGCTGGCAGTTTTTCTCTTTTAGTATCATAATTGTATCATACCACTGTCTTCTCACCTCCATGGTTTCTAATGAGAAATCCACGCTGTCTTACTTGGCATCCCTTATATGTGTGGTTTGCTTCTGTCTTGCTGCTCTCAGAATTTTCTCTTTATCTTTGATGTTGACATTCTGAGTAGTATGTGTCTTGGAGTAGGTCTATTCATGTTTATTTTGATTGGGGTGCACTGTGCTTCTTGGACATATAAATTTATTTCTTTTGTGAGAGTTGGAACATTTTCAGCCATTATTTCCTGAAATACTCTTTTTGCCCCTTTTCCCTTCTCTTCTTCTGGAACTCCCATGACATGTATGTTATTACATTTCATGTTATCATTCCACTCCCTGAGACCCTGCTCAATTTTTTTCCCATTCTTTTCTCTCTCTATTCTTTTCTCTCTTCAATTTCAGCTGTTCTGTCTATGGTATCACTTATTCTTTCTTCTATCATTTTAAGTCTCCTGTTGTTTGCCTCTAATGTGTGTGTGTGTGTTTTAAGATTTATTTATTTATTTATTTACTTTTATCCATTTTTACCTCCCCCACCACCCCCCGTTTTTGTTTTTTTTTTTTGCTGTTTTTGTGTCCATTCGCTGGACAATTCTCTGTGTCTGTTTCCTGCCCTCTCTTCTCATCCTTCTCCTCCTGTCTTCACCGGGACCCAATCCTGGGAACCTCCAATGTGGGAGAGAGGCATCCTACTGCCTGCGCCACCTTAGTTCCTGGTTTTTGGACGCGTCTCGTCTTTGCTCTCCCTTGTGTTATTCTCCTGTTACATCATCATCTTGCTGCGTGGCTCGGCAGGGCCTGATGGTGCACCCATGCACAAGGCCTGGCAGCGCACTGCTCACGGCGCCTGGTGGCCTGCACGCCTTCTATATATATATTTTTTTTTTTTTTGGGGGGGGGAAGGGACTTTAATGAGGTTTTTTTTTTCCTATATATTTTTTTCTTCTTTTTTTTTCTTTAAATTTTACTGGGAGGTCCCTGGGATCATACCCAGGTCCCTCTATAAGGGAGACAGATGCCCAACCATTTGAGCCACATCCACCCCCCTCTAATGTGTTTTTTATCTCACCTATCATGTCTTTCATTCCCATGAGCTCGATTACTTTTCTGTTCCTGTTTTCAAATTCTTTTTTGTGGTAGCTCAGTGTCTTCTTGATGTCGTTTACCTCTTTAGCTATATTGTCTTTCAACTCATTAATTTGATTTTGGAAATTTGTGTGCATCTCGTTAATTAGTTGCCTCAAATCCTGCGTCTCTTCTGGGGCTTTGATATATTCCTTTTCTTGGGCCGTTTCCTCCATCTTTTTAGTATGCCTCATAAATTTTTGCTGCTGTCTAGGCATCTGATTAGGATGGTGAGTTTACTCGGATCCTCAATTTCTCTTTCGTAGGGATTTAGTGGCAGGAGGCTGTGTGTTACTGCTGTTCTTTAATTTTTGTTTCAACCTGGTTCCTTAGGATTGTCCCTGTTTGTTGCTCAAATCTGGGCCCTCGACCCAGTAGTGGTTGTAGAACTGCTTCCTAGGGCCTTGGGGAGGTAGGCTTTTAAAGGCTGGAAAAAGCCTCTCTTACTTTTTTTTTTTTTTTTTTTTTTTTTTTTTTTTTTACCTGGGAGGTACCAGGGATCAAACCCCGGTCTCTCCATATGGTAGACGGACGCCGAACCTCTTGAGCCACATCCGTTTCCCTCTTACTTTTTAATTTCCTCACATGTACTTCCTTGTTCTGCCAGCAGATGGCACTTTGGCAGCCCTCTCAGTTCAATGCCTGGTTGGAGTGTGTTTGCTGCAACATGGACCAGATCAACTTGACAGAGGACCCTGCCGGGAGGCTGAGAGCCTCGTAATTCAAACCTTCTCAGAGACTGTTCTCCAACCTTTAGCAACCCCCTTCCTTTTCCTGGGTAGGAAATAATTCCACTCCCCTCTGAGTCCTCAACAACTAATCCGGGTTAGTGGAGAGGGAGATTGGAGGGTAGGATATCTTTAGTCCATTACCTGCTCCCAAGGCAAACAATGGCAAACCTGGCCTGGAAGGGTTCCTGGGACAGCAGACCAGATTTGTGGGTCAGAAGCTGAGTCAGCCTTAGGCTGTGTCCCTCTCTTTCCCCTTTCCTTGGGGATGTGGATCCCTGGAGCCCCCTTTGTAGCCACCGTACCCCACCCCCACCCCAGGTCTGAGAATACTAAAGTGTCTTTAGTGTGGGGGAGGGTGCCGACAGTAGCAGCCATAGCTTTTCACTCACAGTTTTGCCTCAGCAATTCTTTCCCTTTGCCCCTCTGTCTTCTGGGCAGTATCCAGGCTTTCCTTGGTGTCCTAAACCCTAGTATATTTTTTCCTAGGCCATTTCTGCCTAGAAAATTTAGAAAAATTAGAAAAATTTAGAAAATTGTTTTTCTGGTAAGTGGCTTGGAGAAAAAAGGAGGCTCAGCAGACTCATGTTTGGCTGAGATGGGGCTCATGAGCTAGATCATGGGCAGATGGGGAGGGGAATTTAGACTGGCCCAAAACTGGTAATGGTTGCTGTGGGCTGGGGCCCACAGGTTGACTAGGGGACCCACAGGTTCACTAGGTTGACTAGGTGACATGGAACTAGTTGTAACCAGCTAAGGAAGGAGGAACTTTGGTAGTTTCCTTTTTCTTTTTTTTTTAGTTTTATTTTTCTCCAAAGGATCAATGCACATACATTAAAGTCAAATAGTTCCATGAATCTAGTTACAGAAACAAAACAGTCCTCTGCAACCCCTCCCTCTTCTCCTCACTAGAGGAAACCACTCAAGTCCTCCAGCTGACTCTTTTGGTTTTCAGTATCTCCATGTAAGATATTTCTGTTACTACTTCCTGATTTTTCCTTGTTAGGCCTTATCAATTGACTTATCCAGTGAAAAATGGTGATGTAGCTCTCTTCTCTCTTCATCCCCTATCATATAAATTCCAATACCCCCATCCATCCCCATTTGATTGTGTCATTATTTAGGCTGGCCCTATAGTAAGTGTTGATGATGCTAAGACTATGTAAGCTCTATTCACAGCTAAGCCAGGGTCTATAGTATGATACTCTTCCCTTCCCGCACAACTTTTTGTTTTCTCTGGAGTTGGCGATCTTGGGTGCTTTGTTTTGGTTTGGTTGTTGTCTGCACATTTTCTATGTGTCTCTATCAGTAATCCAAGTGCAAACTGCTGTCTCCTAGTAGTTATCCTGAGGAACTCTCTGGGAGCCCACTGCCCTCCTTGTCCCTCAGAGGTGGAAGACAGGGCCGAGGTGCCTTCAGGCTTCCAGGGTGACCTCCTGGGTGACTCTTGGTTCTTGTGTAGCTAGGGAGCTGTTCTTTCCCTCTCCGGGTGCTTATAGACTTGTGCTCAGTGTTCTGAAGCTCCACAGTGGTGGGCCTTATTGTTGGCCTGTTTTCGTCTATCGTTCTACCAACTCTGGGTCCTTTCAGTCTAGAAGCTCGCATCCTTTAATGCTGAGGAATTTATTTTTTTAAAGCAGTCTAACAAGTTAGAGCTTTTTCATTTTCTTTCAAGTCCTCCTAGTAATGGCGCGGACATGGGACTTTGGAAAATAGAGTGGAGGGAACAAAGTGAGTTTTGTAGCCTGTCGCCACTTAACTTCTCTTTTCGAGTCTTCTCCAGGGTCACCCTATAATCAGATCTGCTCCCCAGTGTGTTCTGGTTGCTGGCAGGTGTTTCTTGGTGCCCTAGATTGGCCATGGCTGAGTGGAGCTGCCCTGAGACAGGAACAGGAAGATTTCTGGGTCAGAGGATTGTCTGCTTTTTGCTGGAGAAGGAGCTGCAGGAGGCCGGGGCCCTCGACAAGGTCTTCAGACCAGAACTCAGGAGGAGTTTTCTAGCACGTGAACTCAAGTTGTGGGTGTGCAACAGGGCAGCATCTGGCTGCGGCTGCCGGCCTATCCGGGATTTAGCCTTCCCCATCACTCTCAGCCCCACCTCTACATCTGGGAAATAAGCCCAGAGAAAGGATGGCTTTTCTTCTTTATCCGGGACCAGGAGATTAGAACAGGGACCCTGGCCTTTGATCAAGCCCGTCCCAATTCATGAAACGAGACAAAATAGACTCCTTTGGGTAAGAGTGAGAAGAGGCACTGGGCTCGTGAAAACATTCAGGAGCACAAAAGAAAACAAGTGAGGAAAAGTGGAGGAAAGATGCTGCCAGGAACTGGAGAAATGGGTACAAAAAAGAAGAGTCATATTCGTGGTGAAATTAGGACATTGGAGTGTGCAGCCTGGAGACAGACTACTGCTTTCAAATGAAACTCAGGATTCAGGGACAGGCACTCAGAGAAGAGGGTATCAGGACAACTCTGTGTGAGAGCTGAAAATTGTCAATGGAGCGGGTTTTTTAAATAAGAAAATACAAGTTACTAGAATTGATCTGGAAGAAAATGGAGAACCTGAATAGACCAAGTGACTTTAGAGGAGAGTAAAAGGGTCGTCATAGGTCTTATTCCCCCAGATTTCCAGACCCAGCTCTCCCCTTCTAGCCCCTCCCACCAGTTAGGGCAATTTTGGGCTTCAGGGGAGGGGGCCAGGGGCCAGGGACAAATAGAAGTTTCTAACCCACTTGCTTGCCTCTAAATCTCCTCTTTTACCTGAATCCAGAGGCCTTTAGTTAGTCTAAAGAAGTACTTATCAAACTATCTGAGATGAAGGAGCAGTTTTGTTTCATTTCCAGTTGTCAATGGATTAATATTTTTGGTCTGCACACTGGCCAGTGATACGAGCCAGCCAAACATGCACTTGGACGTTGTGGCAATGTCACTTTTCTATACCTTCTCCAAATGCTTGCTCTCGGTTTCTTTGCTCAGCTCCTCACAGTCTAGTAACAAACAGCCCGTGGGCGGGCTGTGGCCAGGAACAATGCTGAGTAACTCCATGCAGAGGGTGGGCTGCCTCCTCCTGTGCTATTCCAAATTTATTTACACCCTGACAAAGACTTCAGAGACTGGAAACTCCAAGAACACGACTTCCTTTTCCTGCAGTCTGCTGTGTCATCGCTTCCCTGAGTCAGGAGGCACAGGATATGCTAGCTGCCATCAAGCCGGAGAGGAGCGGCCAGGGGTCACAGAAAATAGTGGAAAGGAGCAGTCAGCAGTCAGCACAGCAAGTTCCGCTCTTGCTGCAGAAATGAGAAGTATAACATCAGTTAAAAAGAGAGTGTGGGTGAGAACGAGGAGAGAAAAACTAATAAATTTACTAGTAAATTGACTGCAATCTGCAAAAACCAAGAGAATTTAATGAAAAGCCACAAGCACTAAAAGAAGCTTCAGGGGGTCGGATGTGGCTCAACTGGTTGGGCGTCCGTCTCCCATATGGAGGGACCCGGGTTCGATCCCTGGGACCTCCCGGTAAAAAAAATAAAATAAAATAAAAATAAAAGAAGCTTCAGTAGGGTGGGTGGTTACAAGGAGCCTCAAAGCCAAGAGCCCTTCCATTATGCTAGAATAACACTTAAAATACACAATAAAATAAGGGTCTCAGTCACACTAAGTATAAAATAAAATATCCAGGGATCAAATAACAGGAAGCTACTGATTATTTTTGAAGAAAATTATGAAACCTTAGGGAAATACTTAGAAGACTATTAAATTGTAAGTCTCAATATTATAAAGAGATGTAAATTCATCTACAAATGCAATTCCATTTGAATCAAAATCACGTAGGAAAAAAAAAGAGAAAAAAAAATGAAGAAAGACAAAGACAAAATAAAAAAACACAAAACAAAAGAAAGAACAGCAACAAAATCACACAGAAAGACCAGGTAGAACTTCAAAGTGATTATCAAATCCACACTATCTATAATAACCAGAAAAAATCCTAAAGGAAAATAATGAGGGAAAACTTACCCTGCTTTATATTAAATGACATTATAAAGCTACAGAAATTAAAACAGTAATCCTGCACAGGCATCAAATCAGTGGAACAGAAAGACTGCCCTAAAAGAGGCCCAAATACCAATTGAAATGAGTATATGATAAGTTGGCAACTAAAATCAGGGAAAGATGAAGCAATGGTGTTAGAATAACTGATTGGGAAATATTTCCAGGCTCGTGCTTCCTGGCCCCTAAAAGCTGGTGTGCTCATGAGTTTGCCTTGGCCGATGAAATGTGAGTTCAAATGATTGTGTCACTTATGGGAAGAAGGTGAAGAGTGCTGCACAGTGAGAGAAAAACCTAGCTTTGCTGGTTTAAGCCACTGGGTTTGGGGGTTTCTGTTACTGCAGCGTCACTCAGCCTACCCTGACTGATGGATTCTCCATCTCACCTCTCACCTCTCACATCTGTCAAAGGAAAATCCGTTCACACCCATGGATTGGGAACAGGCATCATCACCTCTCCTGGGCGTAGCTGTGTTGCCAGGGAGGCGTTAGGGAGAAGGTACTGCTTCTCCAGAACAGTGCTGTGTGCAGCTCCAGGGCCATAATTTGTGGGATCCAGTGCACAGTGAAAACTTGGGGCCCTCAGTCAAATTGGGAGGAATTTCAAGATGGCGACAGCCAAGCATTAAACCAAGCCCGGGCCCGGGTGTGACCACACTGGTGGCCCTGGAGGCTGGCGCTGGCTGCGCTGACTGGCGTGTCTGCACCTCCCCTTTCCCCAGGGTGGGCTCCCACTACCCTGACCCGCTGACACACCCACTGGGCAGGTTCACTTGTGTGTGGCCTGACACCTTGGGCTGTCCTTCTCCAGTCCACACCGTGTACTGCAACACTTGCTCCTTCGTCTTACCTCTGTGGAGCCCCTCCTAGATCATACTCCTCGGGGGCAGCATTGTTTGCTCACGTGTACCCTGGACTCCTAGGAGTGGCTGGTGTCTGTTACAGACAGCCTGGCCTGCTCCATCGTGCACGCCGGGCTGTGCCTTTCAGTGGCTGTGCCCAGTGTCCCTGGGGCCAGGGAGGCCTGGAAGCAGCGCCTCTGCTGCAGTCCCTGCCTGAGTGCCCCGTCGCTGGTGCAGCTGGCTGACACCAGGACCACCAGGCTGCCTACTGGGGACATCAAAGCTCTCCTAAAAGAGCCACAAAAGAGGATCCTTCAGGAAAGAGCCAGTGAACCATTGTACACATCCAGAGTACAGACGGAAACCCCAGGGCCCAGGGGTGCTGCTGCGGTGGGACAGGTACCAGTGGGGTCTCTCTCCCCACCCCCACACTGGCTGTCGTCTCCCTGCCAGGCATGTGGCTGACAGCACCAGCAGTTGTCCCCCTCACTCATGGCTCCGTGCTCCCGGCCCCAAGGAGGCGCCTCCTCCCTGGCTCCCAAGCCCGTGCCCCTGCCCCATCGGTTTACCTGTCCGGGGTAGAAAGATCCTGCGGCGGGGGGGGAACGGGGCTGCCGATGGCCTTAAGGCAGCCACAATGCGGGGGGCTGCGCTGGGGCACACGGCATGGCCGGGAATGGGAGAGTCAGGACTAACCCAGGATGACAGTTTGCAGGTGGCAGCCAGCAGGGGACACAGACGCAAGGGAGATGCGCTGTCCCTCTATCAGGTTCAGTGCGCTCTAGGTGCAGCGCGAACCTTGAGGAGTGCAGGGTGTGGAGCAGGTTCCCTGGGTCAGAGGCTCAGTGCAGGGAGTGCGGACGTGCTCCTTGAAGACCCCTCTAGCAGGTGGGGCGGATGAAGCAGCGAGGAGGGGAAGGCAGGGGGGCTCAGCCTTTTCTGGGGCCCCTCCGGGCCTAGGAATTGGCGCTGGACCCCACGTAGGCCTTTGGCTCCTAGCAGCGGGAGGGGAGGGGACCTGGGCGCCCAGACCCGCGGCTCTCCCGCAGCCCCCAGGCTCCCGGGGCAGCTGGGGTGCTGGGGACTTCCACCGAGGGGTGCGCGGGCCCAGGGGAGCGGAGCTGGAGGAGGGGCAGGGGCGCTTGGAGAGCTGCTCTCACTGCTGGAGGTGCTGCACGGAGGGCGTGGGCAGGCATGGCACAGGCCCCAGCCCACGACCTAGAAGAATGGGTCGGGGGAGCCACACAGGAGCCGGGATCCATGCCCAGCCCTCCCACCACGCAAGCCCTTTTCTTAAATACCGCTGAGAAACTTCTTTTGTTAAGGGAAAAAAAACAAGAGCAAGTGGGGGACAGGGACGCTCCTTCCCAGCCGCCCTCACCTGGCCGCGCAGCCCCACCCCAGGCCGCAGATCCGGGATCGCTGGGCCCTGCCCTGCTCCGCTGGACCAGGCCCAGGGGCTGCCCCCGGCCCACCCTGGCTCCGGCCCTGCCACCAGCAGTGCCCCCAGCAATCTCCTGGGAGCCCCGTGTGCGGCCCGAGGGGCTACAGTGAAGCCCCAGCAGCCTGAGCCACAGGGGAGGAAGCGCCAAGAGCCTCGGGCTGCTTCCTTCTTGGGCTGTCAGCACCATTCTGCCGGGCGGGTGCTCTCAATGCTCCCAGCAATGCTCCCAGCAGTGCACCTAGGAGTGCTCCCAGCAGTGCACCTAGGAATGCTCCCAGTAATGCTCCCAGCAGTATGCCCAGCAATGTTCCCAGCAGTGCACCTAGGAGTGCTCCCCCCAGGTCCTCTTGGAGCCCACTCCCCAGCCGTGTGTGCCCAGCACAGTCCTGGGGGCTTCTGGTGCTCTCTCACACCTGTGACTTTCAGAGGCAGGCCTTGGAGCCTGGGACGGCCTTGGAGCAGGGGACGGTCTTGGAAAGTCCTGCTCTCTTGCCTAAGGCAGAACACTGAAGCTCCCAAGGGAACAGGCTGAGGGGGCGCTTCAGCCGGAATTCCTCCCTACCCCAGCTTCCCCTGTCCTTGTCCTGCTTCCCCCATGCACTTGCTGTGTCCCTAGGAGCTCGTCCTTCAAAACTTCTTCCACCTGAACCCTCATTTCAGGGTGTCTGCGAGGAATTCATCGACCTATGTTGTCTTCTGTCACACTCACTCCAGGGCAACCAAAAAGAAAAACAAAACAAAAACCTGCCAGGTTGTTTGCACAGGGGTGGACAAAAAGCCTTTCATGCAAATATTTCCCTGGGTCTTCTCCTGCCCCTAATTGAATATTGCTTTGTGCTCAGTCCTGGATGAGTGGAACCACTGTGGTGGAAGAGGGCCACCTGCCACCTGCCTCCGCCTGAGGTCACCTGGAGCAGGAGGGTGGCAGAGCAATGAGCTGGGCTGAGCTTTCTCCCCAGTGAGGGTCCTCGGTGACCAAGACTTCTTCAGGATTTTCTTTCTGGCGTGGTCACTTTGCAGACTGACTTTACAATCATTGCAAATGGCCCTAAAGCTAAAGGGCTAAAACAACCATTTATTTTTGTTTCCTACGGTTCAGTGCATTGATTGGGCTCAGCTCCATGGTTCTCACCTGGAGTCTGTCATCATCTGAAGACTCAGCTGGGTCCAAAGCCAGGCAGGCTTACAGAGCTGCCAGCAGCAGGTGCCGCCTGCCGGGAACCCTGCTGGGCGAGTTATCGGGGTGTTCAGCATGGCGCGGCTTCCCCTTAGCATGGCAGCTGGGGGCAAGGGGGAGCGTCTCAAGAGCAGGGTCTTCAAGAGAGCCAGGTGAGAGCTGCAATCTTGAGACAGAGCCTGTCCCCCCACCCTTCTGCTTCTCCTCCTTGGGCGGTGGGGACCGTGCAGAGCTTCCTAGTTCGGCTGGCAGGATCCCCTTCCCTCCTCACAGCCTGCAGTCCACAGAGCGCTGCTGCAGGTGGTTGGGTGTTCAGCCTGTGTGCGTTCTCCCCTTCTTCCCAAGCCTAGAACCACTACATCTTAGCCGGATGCGTGACCGCTAATATTAAAACTATGTTTCCCAGCATCCCTTTTGCCTAAATATGGCCACGTAACTTAGTTTTGACCAATGAGGTGCAAAAAAAATTTTGTATCACCATTCAAGTGTCCCAAAAGGGGACGGAGAGGGGCATGCCCTTCTTGCTCTTTCCCCTTTCCAGAGGTTAAAGTGTGGACGTGATGGCTGGCGCTCTGGTAGCTATCTTATACCATTAGGTGACCTTGAGAATGATGGCGTGGAGAGCTGGAAGGCTCTTGGGTCCCTGGGTCAGTTTAGAGATGCTGCACCACTTCTGGGCTGCAGATATCCAGACCTTAATGTAAGAAGTACACTTTCTTGTTTAAGTCTCTGCTAACTTGATGTTCTTGTTGCTGTAGGCAGCCAAACGCAATTCTAAGTAAAGCACAGAACTGCTGGGTGTGCTTACTGCTTACTAATTAAACTTCCTCATAAAATATTATGTTAAGTATGTTTGGGCACTGCTCATTGTTTCTCTCCTGTGGTAGGTAAGTGTTGAAGCTCCCACCCCTTGAAAATATCTCTGCATCTTTATTCCAGGCAGGTCTCTGACAAGAAGCAGGATATTGGGAAGGTAAATACCTTTTGTGAGAAATAAAGGAGGAGCTTTGTAAACACGTGCTCAGGACAGGGTCTGGTATGCAGGAGACATGTCATAAATATTTGTTGAATGAAACTTTTAAAGGAAAAAAATGAATACTCAGGCAGTGGTAGACTTTTTGTGTCTACTCAATTTCTATTCTCCCATTCTTCCTTCCTATAAATATTTTTGATGGATGGGGAGAGATGGCCTGGTTTAAAAAAGAAAAAACATTTCCCAGCCTCCCTTGCACAGGTATTACCATGTGACTAGTTCTGGCCAATAGAATGCAGGTGTGGGAAAGCGCCTTTAAAGGGAACGGTCAGGTGCAGGGTACACTTCCTCCTGCCTGGAGCCCAGGAGTGATGGTTGGAGCTGTGGTGTGGACCTTGCAGCCATGAGGAGATCTGGACAACGGGTGGCAGAGTCTGATGGTTGTCGACTGTGACGTTCATGCAGCCATGGTGGACGGTGGACAGCCACCCGCTCCAAAACCCTGGGGCTGTCTCCAGCACTGGGCAGCTTGCTTAGCCTAAGATAGTGGCGCCTGGGCAGGCTGGTACTTTAGCACCCTCGGGGTGCCCTTAGATCCTGAGCGCCAGGCATCAGTGGCTAGATGCCTCGCTCTTCCAGCTCCTGCTGGGCCATTCTGAAGCTGCCTCCACATAGCTTCTCGGAGGTTCCTCAGCAGGCCTGAGCCCCTCACCCCCAGCAGGCCTGAGCTCCTCACTCAGCAGGCCTGAGCCCCAACAGGCCTGAGCCCCTTGTCCCAGCAGGCCTGAGCCCCTCACCCAGCAGGCCTGAGCCCCCTGCCCCCAGCAGGCCTGAGCCCCTTGTCCCGGCAGGCCTGAGCCCCTCACCACAGCAGGCCTGAGCCTCTCATCCCAGCAGGCCTGAGCCCCAGCATGCCTGAGCCACTTGCCCCAGCACAAGGGGCTCAGCATGGTCTGCTCCTTGTTTCACCCTCCCTTGACTTTCCTTCCTTACCTGCCTCAATTCATCATTTTTCCTGGAATTACTTCCAAAAAACTAATGTACCCAGAATCTGCTTTTGTAGGAAACCAAACTCAGGCAGGTCGGAACAGTAGCTTCACTTTGATGTCGGTGGGAGCACAAAAAGCTTTGAAAATGCGGGCTCAGCTAGCCTGGGTAAGAGTCAGTGGGGGTGAATCTGCATGTCCGAGAGGGCATGGGAGCTGGGCCCAGTGACAGGCCCCGGGACACTCAGGCTGCAAACTGCAAGAATCACAGGTGGGAGCGACACATCAAACAGGTTCCTTGGGTATGTTTGGGATTTTTACATTTTGTTTTTGAAGAAATGCTCTATTCTCTCAGTTTTCCAGGCATGCCTTTTCTGGGATGCTCTGGAAATCTGGAGGACAAAGAAGCCCTTCAGATCCTTCAGCAGGGGATGGCAGTGTCCTCCAAGCAAGAGTGATTCAGCCCAACTGGCCGGCAGAGTGGCCCAGGGCCAGCCCCAGCCCAGGAGGAACCGTGCCAGGGTGGCAGTGATACGTCACCCTCCTCGTTTACTGGCCGCTGGGCTGACCATGACCCAGCAGGGCCGTGGCCCTGTCTTGGGCAATGTGGGCGTGGGGGCAGAACAGAGCTGGGGTGGCAGGGAGACTGGAGAATGCCAAGGCTGGGGACGTCTGTGGACTCTGTGCCCTCCTGGCAGCCCCTCTGGACCCCAGCTCCTCCAAGCCTCCCAGGGGGAAGGGTCTCAAGTGCAGCCCACCCCCATTTGTGGTTCTGCCTCTTTCCAGCACAGTGCCAAGCTGCCTGACAGCCATGGTACTTGGCACAGCAGGCGCGTGACGCAAGCCACACTCAACCAGAGTAACGGCCGCGTGGCCCAGTGTACGCTGGTTGCTTCTGTCCTTGCTTGTCCCCCAGGGCCCAGTTAATCAATCCTCACGTAAGCCCCGTCACTGCAGAGGCATCCCCACACGTGGCCAAACCCCAGGGAGGGCGCGGACATGAGGACTGAACAGTTGCCTCCTCAGGCCCAGGTGCCAGGCCGCACGCACTGCCTCTCCCCTGCTCACAGTCTCCAAGAGATCGTCAAAGCCACTCTGTTGCCCGTAGCAACCAGGATCATTGGTAAACATGGCAGACAGCTGCGGAGCTGATCACGGTCATCACAGACCCAGAGTTCTCTGCTCATGCCCCTGCTCCTGACGAGTCCACCTCTCAGCCAGCCCCTGGGGCTATAATACTCCCTTCCTAGTCACGTAGTTTTTACCATTTAGGGATCATCCCAATATGTTAGTAGACTATTCCTTAAAATGAAACCAAGCCTGCTTTCCTATAAGTTTTACTTCTTTTCATGTGTTTATTGGACATTCAAATTTCATTCACTAAAACTATACCTTTTTGACTTCTGGGAAGATGGTGGACTAGTAAGACACGGGAATCTCTTCTCCAGAAAAATAGCTAGAGGACAAGCTGAAACAGCCCCAAAAAAGATCTAGGGTTTAGGATAGCAGATAAAGGCTGCACACACCCAGAGGAAAAAGGGACAAAAGAGAGAAATCGCGACAACAGAACCATGAGTTGCAAGTAGCAGCTTCTGCTGCTGCCCGCACCCTCCCCCACACTTTTTAGAATTCTCAGGCCACTGGGCCTGTGACCACAGACAAAGGGGGCTCCAGGGATCTACCACTCCCTGGGAGAGAGAGGGACACAGCCCTAGGCTGACTCAGGTTCTGACCTGCAAATTTGGGCTGCGGAGCCCCAAGGACCCTTCCACACAGCGATTTGCCCTGGGAGCCTAGGAAGGACTGGAGAAATCCCACCCTCGCAACCTCCCTCTCTTCTAGGCTGGACTAATTGTTGAGGACTCCAAAGGAGAGGGGAGAGAGAGCCTGGGGCTGACCCTGCTTTTGACTCCCAGGTTTGGTCTGCCCCGTCCCTAGAGCCCTTCCAGGCCAGGTGGGGCTGCACCATGGTTTGCCTTGGAGCCTGCAAGGGGCTAAAGATATACAAACCTCCCAGTCTCCTCCTCTACTAACAGGGACTGATTGTTGAGGAGTCATAAGGGAGTGGAAATATTTCCTAGCTGGGAAAAGGGGGGCGCTACGAGAGAAGTCTGGAGAACTGTTTCAGAAAGTTTGAATTACAAGGCTCTTAACCCCCAGACAGGAAGCTCTACGACATTGATCTGGTCTGTGTCACAACAAATATGCTCCAACCAGGCATTGAATTGAGAGCTACCAACAAGCGCCATCTCCAGGCAGACCAAGGGAGTGCACATAAGAAAATTAATAAGTAGCAGAGGCTTTTCCTGGCCTCTATAGCCTCCCTGCCCAAGGCCCTAGGAAACGACTCTACAACCAGTTACTGGGTCCAGTGCCCAGTTTTGTTTTGTTTTTCTTTCCAGTGCCCAGTTTTGAGCAACCAGCAGAACAATCCTAACAATCAAGGTTGAGTCAAAAATCAAAGAGCTGTTGGTAACTCACAGCCTCCTGCCACTAAAAACCCATAAAAGAGAAAGAGATAGAGCATCTAAGTAAAATACAAACTAACCAGATGCCTAAGCACCAGCAAAAAATTACGAGCCATACTAAGAAAATAGAAGACATGACCCAAGAAAAGGAATCAGCAAAGTCCCAGAAGAGATGCAGAATTTGAGAGAACTAATCAGTGAGATGAGCACACATTTCCAAAATCAAATTAATGAGATGAAAGAGAATATAGTTAAAGAGATCAATGACATCAAGAAGACATTGAGCGAAAAAAAAAAAAAAAAAAAAAAAAGAAGACATTGAGCGAACACAAAGAAGAATTTGAAATCCTGAACAGAAAAGTAATGGATTCATTGGAATGAAAGACAGAATAGGTAAAGTCAAAAATACATTTGAGGCATACAACAGCAGACTCGCAATGATAGAAGAAAGAATAAGTGATACTGAAGACAGAGCAGCTAAAATTGAAGAGAGAAAAGAACAGAGAGAGAAAAGAATGGAAAAAATTGAGCAGGGGCTCAGAGAGCTGAATGACAACAAAAAACACAAGAACATACGTATCATGGGAGTTCCAGAAGGGGAAGAGAAAGGAAAAGGGGCAGAAAGAGTATTTGAGGAAATAATAGCTGAATATTTCCCAACTCTCACGAAAGAATTGAACTTACATGTCCAAGAAGCACATCGTACCCCAATAAATCCAAATAGACCTACGCCAAGACATATATTATTCAGAATGTCAAATGTAAAAGCTAAAGAGAAAATTCTCAGAGCAGCAAGAGAGAAGCAAACGATCACATACAAAGGACGCCCAGTAACACTTAGTGCAGATTTCCCTTCAGAAACCATGGAGGCGAGAAGACAGTGGTATGATACAATTAGGAAACTGAAAGAAAAAAACTGCCAGCCCAGAATTCTTTTTTTTTTATTATTATTTTTATTTCTTATTTTTTATTTTTTTATTTATTCATTTATCCCTCCCTTGCTGCTTGTGCTCGCTGGGTCAGCTAACCACGCCATGTGGGCGGGCTTGCCTTCACCAGGAGGCCCCGGGAACCGAACCCGGGGCCTCCCATATGGTAAACGGGAGCCCTACTGATTGAGCCACAGCCGCTTCCCAGCCCAGAATTCTTTATCCAGCAAAACTGTCCTTCAAATATGAAGGTGAATATAAAGTATTCACAAACAAACAGAAACTAAGAGAGTTTGCAAAAAAGAATCCACCTTTGCAGGAAATACTAAAGGAAGCCTTAGAACCTGAAAGAAAAAGACAGGAGAGAGAGGCTTGGAGAAGAGTATAGAAGAAAGAAAGGATAACCAAAAGAGTAAAAAGAGAGACAAAAATAAGATGACATATGAAAACCAAAGAATAAAATGGAGGAAATAAATAGTGCATTTTCAGTAATATCATTGAATGTGAATGGATTAAATTCCCCAATCAAAAGATACAGGCTTGCAGAATGTATAAAAAAACATGAGCCATCCATATGCTGCTTACAAGAAACTCACCTCAGACCCAGGGATACAAACCGGCTGAAAGTAAAAGGTTGGAGAAAGATACTCCACGCAAATAGTAAACAGAAAAGAGCAGGGGTAGCTATACTAATATCAGACAAAACAGACTTCAAATGCAAAAAAGTGATAAGAGATGTGGAAGGCCATTATATGTTAATAAAAGGGACAATCCTCCAGGAAGACGTAACAGTCATAAATATCTACGCACCTAACCAGGGTGCACCAAAATATATGAGACAAACTCTCTAGCAAAACTGACGGGAGAAATAGACATTTCTACAATAATTGTTGGAGACTTCAACACCCCTCTCACATCATTAGATAGAACAAGTAGACAGAAGATCAACAAGGAAAGAGAGAACTTGAACAATATGATAAACAAGTTAGACCTAACAGACGTATACAGAACACTGCATCCAAACTCAGCAGGTTATACATTCTTCTCAAGTGCCCATGGATCTTTCTCCAGGATAGACCACAAGTAGGTCACAATACATATCTCAATAAATATAAAAAGATTGAAATTATACAAAGCACCTTCTCAGATCATAATGGAATGAATCTAGAAATCAATAACAGACAGGAAAAAAGGAAATTGCAAATGTGTGGAGACTGAACAACACACTCCTAAATATTCGGTGGGTCAAAGAAGAAATTGCAAGTGAAATCAGTAAATATATTGAGACAAATGAAAATGAGAACACAACATATCAAAACTTATGGGATTCAGCGAAGGCAGTCTTGAGAGGGAAATTTATAGCCCTAAATGCCTATATTAAGAAACAAGAAAGAGCTAAACTCAAAGATTTAACTGAACAACTTGAGAAACTAGAAAAAGAACAGCAAACCAATCCCAAAGCAAAAAGAAGGAAAGAAATAATAAAGATTAGAGCAGAAATAAATGAAAATGAGAACAGAAAAACAATAGGGAAAATCAACAAAACCAAAAGCTGGTTCTTTGAGAAGATCAATAAAATTGACAAACGCCTCACTAGACAAAGAAAAAAAGAGAGAAGATGCAAATAAATACAATCAGAAACGAAAGGGGAGAAATTACAAATGACCTCACAGAAATAAAAAGAATCATAAGAGGATATTATGAGAAACTATATGCCAACAAACTAGACAACCTGGATGAAATGGACAAATTTCTAGAAACACATAGCCAACCTACACTGACACAACAAGAAATACAAGAACTTAACAAACCAATCACAATTAAGGAGACTGAATCCGTCATCAAAAATCTCCCAGCAAAGAAAAGTCCAGGACCAGATGGCTTCACAGGTGAATTCTACCAAACATTTCTAAAAGAATTAACACCAATCCTGTTTAAACTCTTCCAAAAAAATTGAAGAGGAGGGAAAATTACCCAACACATTTTATGAAGCCAACATCACCCTAATACCAAAGCCAGATGAAGATTCCACAAGAAAAGAAAATTACAGACCAATCTCTCTCATGAACATAGATGCAAAAATTCACAACAAAATACTTGCAAATTGAATCCAACAGCATATCAAAAGACTTATACATCACGACCAAGTGGGATTTATTCCTGGTATCCAAGGCTGGTTCAACATAAGAAAATCAATCAATGTAATACACCCATTAACAAATTTTTTTTTTTAAATTTATTTATTCATTTATCCCCCCCTTGCTGCTTGCGCTCGCTGGGTCAGCCAACCACGCCGTGCAGGCGGGCCCGCCCTCACCAGGAGGCCCCGGGAACCGAACCCGGGGCCTCCCATATGGTAAACGGGAGCCGTACTGATTGAGCCACAGCCGCTTTCCAACCCATTAACAAATTGAAGGAAAAAAACCACATGATCATCTCAATAGATGCAGAAAAGGCATTCAACAAAATCCAACTTCCTTTTTTGATAAAAATCCTTCAAAAGATAGGAATAAAAGGAAAATTCCTCAATATGATAAAAGGCATATATGAAAAACCCACAGCCAACATCATACTCAGTGGGGAAAAGTTGAAAGCTTTCCCCCTAAGATCAGGAACAAGACAAGGATGCCCACTGTCACCATTGTTATTTAACATTGTATTAGAAGTTCTAGCTAGGGCAATTAGACAAGACAAAAAAATTAAAGGCGTCCAAATAGGAAAAGAGGAAGTAAAACTCTCACTATTTGCGAATGACATGATACTGTATTTAGAAAATCCTGAAGTATCCACAACAAAGCTACTTGAACTAATAAATGAGTTTAGCCAAGTGGCAGGATACAAGATCAACACGGAAACATCAGTAATGTTTTTGTACACTAGTACTGAACAATCTGAGGAGGAAATCAGGAGGAAAATTCCATTTTCAATAGCAACAAAAAGACTCAAATACCTAGGAGTTAATTTAACCAAAGAAGCAGAGGACCTATATGCAGAAAACTACAAAACAATGCTAAAAGAAATGTTAAAAGACCTAAACAAACGGATAGGCATTCCGTGTTTACAGATTGGAAAAATAAATATCGTGAAGATGTCAATCTTGCCCAAACTGATTTATAGATTCAATGCAATACCAATCAAAATCCCAACAGCTTACTTTACAGAATTAGAGAAGACAATTACCAAATTCATCTGGAAGGGTAAGTGCACCCGAATAGCCAAAAGCATTCTAAAAAAGAAGAGCAATGTGGGAGGAATTTTACTGCCTGACCTTGAAACATATTACAAAGCTACAGTGGTTAAAACAACATGGTACTGGCATAAAGATAGACACATTGATCAGTGGAATAGAATTGAGAATCCAGAAATATACCCTCACCTATACAGTCAACTGTTTTTTGACAAACCTACCAAGCCCACGCTGATGGGAAAAAACAGTCTCTAAAACAAATGGTGTTGGGAGAACTGGATATCTATAACCAAAAGAATGAAAGAGGACCCCTATCTCACCCCCTATACAAGAATCAACTCAAAATGGATCAAAGAGCTAAATATAAAAGCCAGGACCATAAAACTACTAGAAGAAAACGTAGGGAAACATCTTCAAGACCTTGTAGTAGGTGGTGGTTTCTTGGACCTTACACCGAAAGCACGTGCAACAAAAGAAAAAGTAGATAAATGGGACCTCCTCAAAATTAAACACTTTTACTCCTCACAGGACTTTGTCAGAAGGGTGAAAAGGCAGCCAACTCAATGGGAAAAAAATATTTGGAAATCACATATCTGATAAGGGTTTAATATCCAGGATATATAAAGAGATGTTACAACTCAACAATAAAAAGACAAATGACCCAATTAAAAAATGGGCCAAAGACTTGAATAGACATTTCTCCGAAGAAGAAATACAAATGGCAAAAAAAACACATGAAGAAATGCTCAACATCACTCGTGATTAGGGAAATGCAAATCAAAACTACAATGGAGATATCATTTCACACCTATCAGAATGGCCACTATTAAAAAGACAGAGAACTACAAGTGTTGGAGAGGATGTGGAGAGATAGGAACACTTCTTCACTGTTGGTGGGAATGCAGGATGGTACAACCACTGTGGAGGACTGTTTGGCAGTTCCTAAAGAAGTTGAATATAGACTTGCCATGTGACCCTGCAATACCGCTACTGGGTATATACCCAGAAGAACTGAGAGCAGTGACAAGAACAGATATTTGCACACCGATGTTCATAGCCACATTATTCACCATTGCCAAAAGTTGGAAACAACCCAGGTGTCCATCAACAGATGAATGGATAAACAAACTGTGGTTTATTCACACGATGGAATATTTTGCAGCTGTAAGAAGAAATAAAGTCATAAAGCATATGGCAACATATGGACACTATGTTGAGTGAAGCAAGCTAGACACAAAAGGACAAATACTGTATGAATGCGTAACTATGAACCAAATATATTGTGTAATATATTGTTTGATTAAAAAAAAAACATTTATGTGTATCCATTACATTTAACTGAGAAATATATGTATGTATTCATCTGTGTTTACTTTTTAGTTTTTTTTTTTTTTTTAACTGGGAGGTCCCAGGGATCGAACCCGGGTCCCTCCATATGGGAGACGGACGCCCAACCAGTTGAGCCACATCCGACCCCCAACTTTTTAGTTTTTAATTGTTTATATTTTCAATTACTAAATGTACAAAATAAAGTTTAAAAAAACCCAACTATACCTTTTTGTCTAAATTTTAAAATGTATTTCTCTTAAACTGTGTGTAGTATTTTTTAGGTGTTCATCTTTGGCTCTCACTAAAAATGTCATTCTTTTTTCCTTTTTTTTTTTTTCTTTGATCACACTTTTCAAAACTATCTATTTTATTGTTGTCTTTCAATGAATTAGCATTTGGCTTGAGTGACCACATTTATTGTCATTGGGTTTCATTTCCATTTTTTTTTTTTTAAGATTTTTATTTATTTATTTATTCATTTATCCCCCCCTTGTTGCTTGTGCTCGCTGGTTCAGCTAACCACGCCATGCGGGTGGGCTTGCCTTCACCAGGAGGTCCCGGGAACCGAGACCCGGGGCCTCCCATATGGTAAACGGGAGCCCTACTGATTGAGCTACAGCCGCTTCCCTTCCTTTTTTTTCTTTAAACAATGCATTATTTAATTTATTTTTTTAATCCTCCCTGCCCAGATGGCTCCCTCGTTTGTTTGCTCATTGTTATTTTTGCTTGTTGTCTGGTCTGCTCATTGTTTCTTCTTTAGGAGGCACTGGGAACCAAACCCAGGACCTCTTGTGTGGGAGGTGGGTGCTCAACTGCTTGAGCCACATCTGCTCCCTGCTTGTTTGTTTTTGCTTGTTGTCTGCCTGTCGTTTACTCATTGTTTTTGCTTGCTATCTGCTCCTGTCTGCTCCATGTCTGCTCATTGTCTGCTCGTTGTTTGTTTGTCTTCTTCAGGAGGCACCAGAACCGAACTTGAGACCTCCCAAGTGATAGGCAGGTGCCCAACTGGTTGAGCCACATCCGCTTCCCTATTATTTATTCTATTATTTTATGGTCAGAGAACACAGCCTATCTGATTTTTCGCTTTTCTGTAACTCTTACCCATCTGTCTCTGGTCAGCATTCTGGTCCCCTTCAAAGACATTTTAGCTCCTCTTTCACAGAATGCCCCTTTAAATATCTGATAGCAGTTACTTAGCACCACCGAGTTGGTGACAGCCTTTTACACAACTGTGTCAGGCAATCATTGACTTGAGCAGGCAAGAGGACCCTGGCTGGTCAAGAACAGCTTTGGAGAAGGCCAGTTGTGAGTTGTTGGCCCCTGGAGAGGGAGATGCCAGGCAGGAGAACAGTAGCTGGGCAGCATCAGCCACATCCACGAGATCCTCCTTTAGGTGTCACCCAGACCATCTCTCCTTTCCTTCCCTTCCACCACCTTCCCCCACACAGTTCATTTAACCTTCAGAGAGGTTCCAGCGCCAATTATGCGAACTGGCTAACGTCCTGCCTGGAGTATCAGGTGAGTTTTAGTTTTTTATTTTTAGGAGGTACTGGGGATTGAACCTGGGACCTTGTACATGCAAAGCAGGCACCCAGCCATTGAGCCACACCGGCTCCCCATGGTGAGCTGTAGAGCGATTCCCCACAGCTGCCTGCCCCACACGGGAGCCAGCCAGCTTCCCCACCTCCTTTCGGCAGCTTAGACAACTCAATGGAAAAGCACAGCCAAGCTAGAGATTTATGGTCTTTACCTGAAATGAGCACTCAGCCACCGGGTAACTGCTGGTGTTGCTATATTCCAGTCGTTAACCCACGTTTGATGCCTAGTTCTGACGATTAACGAGATCTTTATGGTCCTGCTCTCTCTGTAAAGGGCTGTGAGATATTTCCAAGCTCTCCATTGCAGGGCAGATCAGAGAAGTGAGGAAGCAGAGTTGGCTGAAAGGTGATTTTAATTTATGACAATCATTAAAGGCTAATGTTTCTTAATGATTGATTTTCCTTCCAATGCTGGATTTCTTCTGATGTTTTCCCGGCTTCTATTAAACAATGGCAATTCTTCAGCCTCCACATTTGCTGAACTAATTAATGAGTTTCTAGGCAGTGAACACCAAGTCTAGTAAGTTTATCAGTTAGGGCTTTGTAGGTTTGAGGGGAAACTTGGCTTTTTCTCAGGGAGGGATGGGGAGCCATTGGAGGATTTTGAACAGAAGAGAGAGAGCATCTGGCATTTCTTTAAGGACCACACTAGCTATTGGGTGGAGAACGAGCATAGTAAAGCAAGAGTAGGAGAGGGACCCATCAGGAAACTACTGTAAGAAGAGAGAAGATGGCAGCTTGGCTCACTTGGTAGCAGGGAAAATGGTAAGAAGGGATCAGATGCTGAATATCTTTTGAAGGTAGAGCTGAGAGGATCTGCTAATGTGCTGGATGTAGCGTGTGAGAGAAAGAGAAAAGCTTGAGTGTCTCTCAGAAGGCTGGTGGAGGTGGGGCCTATTTGTGTGGTTCAGAGACCTAAAGATCTCCCAACTCAGGACCTTCCAAATTTACCAAATGGCAAGACTTACTCAGAAGATTGTTTTAAAATACAGATTCCTAGGTTCTACTCTGAACCTACTGAATCAGGATCTCCTGGGCAGGGCCTGGGAATCTTTTTAACAAGCTTCCCAGGATATTTTTTTAAAGATTTCTTTTTTTACTTTATTTTTCTTTATTTATCCTCCCCATCCCCCAGATGGCTCTCTCGTGTGTCTACTCCTCGTCTGCTCACCTTCTCCAGAAGGCACCAGGCACCTAACCCGGGCCCTCCCACATGAGAGGTGGCTGCCCAACAGCCTGAGCCACATCTGCTCCCCGCGGGCTGCGGCATCTGCTGGCTTGTGGTGTCTGCTCGTTTAGGCGTCTGCTCGTTGCAGCAGGGACAGTGTCTGCTTGTCTTCTTTTGGGAGGCACTGGGACCCGAACCTGGGACCTCCCTGTGGTAGGCAGGCACCCAACTGGTTGAACCACATCTGTTTCCACTTCCCAGGATTTTTATAATCAGGTCCATTTGGGAAATACTGAGCTATAGTCTTACACCTGTGGGAAGATGGAGGTACTTTATAGGGTGACCTTCCTTCCTTACACCACAGGACCCTTCCTCACAGATGGCTGAGAGCAAGCACACTACCTACAGTCTTTTTTTTTTTTTTTTTTTTTAAGATTGTATGTTTTTTAATTTTGTTTTTTTTTTCCACAAAGTTTTTTCTTTTTTTTTAATCTCCTTTGAGATTATAATGAACATGGTCATACTACAAGTAAACTCAGAAGTAGGACAGAGAATGCTCCAAAGGCTGGTTTGGTCATCCGAAATCCTTACAAATGGCTGACCCCTAACAATATGCTAAAAAATATGAAATATAAATAAAAATACAAATAAATTTTCCTTTTAAAGTACTTTTAAGAAAAAAAGCAGAGGTTTGGAGGTTTCAGTTCTTTTTTCCTGCCCTGTTGCAAATTCACGTTGTGGTTTTGATGGGGTGGTGAAGAGCGTGTGTCATCTGCGGGGCAAGCGTGGGGGCCGCTTTACTGGTAGGTGACCACGTGTAGTTTCTGGCTTGGGAAGTGTAAGGTGACTAGATCACAGCAGCCCACCTGCAGTCTTGAGAATTGAATCAAACCCCCTCCACGGGTTTTGGACGCCTAAACCCATCTAATCAGATGTTCTGCCTGGAAATTATTTTCTTCTCTGCCAAAGGAAGGGACAGAGCAACTTGCATGGGCAGAGTGAGGCCTGGAGCCCTCCATGCTGTCAAGTCCACCTCGCGTATTGCTTTTTAAAAATTGCATGTATCACCAGGGAGGGGCTGGGCAGGGAGGTATTGGTCCTTTTAAAAATATTCTCCTTTGCATCTCTTTATTTAGAAAGAAAATAAGGGCGAGTGAGAGAGAAAGGAAGGAGGGAGGAAAGAAAGAGATGGAGAGAGGGAAGACGGCTGGATTGAGGGGTCAGCCCAGGACTTACGTTTGAAAAGGAAAGAAGAGTCGGAGATGCGATAGGGAGGACACAGCACCATGCTCAAGGTATTCTTACAAAACTAATCACGTAGGGGGGCGGATGTGGCTCAGATGGTTAGGCGTCCGTCTGCCATATGGAGGGACCTGGGTTTGATCCCCAGGACCTCCGGTGAAACAAACAAACAAACAAAAAAACTAATCAAGTCTTAAAGTCTAAGTTCAGTTTACAGGACATAATGGGAGAAAGGGACATAACAAAATAATAACATGGGGTGAAATCAGCAAAATGTAGGCTGAAACTTATTTAAAAAAATAAACCACGATAGTGCTAAATTGGTACAGAATTTGAGGTGATAGAAAAGTTTTAGTAATGGATGGTGGTGATGGTAGCACAATATTGTGAACATAATTAATAGCACTGGATTATATATCTGAATGTGGTTAAAAGGGGAAATTTATGTTGTATATATATTACTAAAATAAAAATTAAAAGGAATAAATCAGGAAGCAGATATGGCTCAAGCAGTGCCTGCCTACCACATGGGAGGTCCCAGGTTCTGTTCCCAGTGCTTCCTAAAGAAGACAAGCAAGATGATGAGATGATGCAATGAGGAGACACAATGAGGAAACACAATGAGCTACACAACCAGCAGGGAACAGAGGTGGCTCAAGTGATTGGGCATCTCCCTCCCACGTGGGAGGTCCCAGGTTTGGTTCCAGGTGCCTCCTAAAAAAAAAGAAGACGAACACACACAGCGAGCAGACAGTGAGCGCCAACAACAAAGGGGGGGGGTGATAAATGAAGGAATAAATCACATACCTTTGCTAAGTAAACCTTAAGAAAACTTTTTCTTTGAAAAGATCAATAAAGTAGACAAGTCTCTGGCAAGTCTTTCATTAAGAAGGAGAGAACATATCAATACCCAAGATTTTAGAAATTATAAGGATTTAGAGGACTTTGGAAATTATGAAGAGATACGCAGATTCAAAGAATTTAAAGCAGTTTAAAAGAAGAATACAGTGTTCAACAAAATAACACAAAAGAAAAGGGACGGATTAGTCCATAAATCATATTAGGATAACTACTTATTATCTGGGGAGAAAGATATTTAATTTCTCCTTCCACATAACTCATCAAAAATCAGTATCTGGTCTATTATATTCTCTCTTTAGTGCTGATTTTAAGCATTCATTTCTCTTCCCGTATTCACAGTTTTAGATCTAAAAGTTTTAGGAAAAAGGCATAAATAAAGAGCCGCATTCAAGATAAACTCTATAATAAATAATGTCATGTCATCCACCATAACCCGTCCCTAGTCGTAGGTGGATTCATACAGCTGTCACTTGTCCTGGACAGCTGAGCTCCTGAAGAGACAACCGAAGGAAGGTTTTCCAGGAACGTCACCTGGGAAGGGGCCTCCAAGGTGCAAGAAGGTGAGGCTGGATCAGTGAGGATGCTTCCCTCTATCTAGCAGAGTTCTGGGAGCTCTTTCCCTGCATCTCTTGACGGAGGGGGTCTTCTTTGATCACAGGAAAGAATTCAAGGGTGGAACAAGGCAACAAGAGGGTTTGGGCGTGTGCTGAGAGAGCTCCCTCAGGGATTGTTAGCTGGCATCTTAGGAGCCCTTGGGCAGGGACTGTTACTGGATAAGTTAAGTGGTTGCCAGTGTAACAGGAGGCTTTTATCTCTTGCAAGCAGGTATTTTCCCCCAAATCAGTTGTCTTTCCCCAGATAGGGGTCTCTAGACTAGATACATGACTCTCCACCTGCCCCAGGGCTCTAGATAAGGGACTCTCCACCTGCCCCAGGTTGCTTATTCTCCTACCTCAAATTTGGGTAGGGCTGGCAATTGGGGAGATGGTTCAGGCACCCCCAAAGCAGGAAAACTCCCCTTCTAGGGGAATTTCAAAGGGACCCTGCAGAGACTTGTAAGGGGACATTTCTTCGAGTTTGAGTCAGAACTTACCCGTGCTAGTCCTTGAGGTGCTGTAGTGTACAGTCCCTATGGCTGCAGTTTTCAGCTCTGGAGGCACAATGGCTGGGGGGGGGATGGGATTTAAGAAAACATTCACGATTCTGATATAAATGATCTGGTGCTGGCCTAGGCACAGCACCAGGAGCACTTCCAATGCACAGCCTAGCTTGAGTAATTAAAAGCTGACACTTGTTGAAAGCTTACCTGTGCCAGGGCCCCCTCCCTGTATTTTCTTCCTTTAGACCTCAGAACGGATCTATGAGGTAGGCTTATTGTTTTCCTACAGACAGAGAGGCACTGAGGCATGAAGAGCGAAGGCCTTGCCGAGCTTCCACAGGAGCTTCCACAGGAGCTTCCACAGTTCACACGCAGGCCCATCCAGGGACTGTGCCCCGGGCTTCCTGGAGAGGGAAGAGGATGGCTCACGGTCTACAGGAGGCAGCCTCTCCACCATAGGCCTGGCTTCTGAGGCCCCCTCCTCCTGAGCCGAGCCCCTGGCCCAGGGCTCCTCTCCAGCCCCCAGCTTCTCCTCGGCTTGCAGGTGGGCGGCATTCGTCCACACAGGCCCGGCCAAGCACAGGGCACCCAGGGCCTGTGGGGAGTGGAGAAGGAAGCAGTGGGATTGGGGGGCTTTCAGGGTTGTCCTCAGTGATGTCCCTGTCCCCCACCCCCTTTCCTGCTGTCGTGAACAGTCCTGTGAGGAAAGGGGGTGAAAATCATGAAGAAAGTTGAGGAAGTTAAAAAAAAAAAGGGGGCCTAAGTAAGTAAAATACAGATTCAGGAAAGGGAATGGTGTCTATTTAAAAACCAAGTCAAACAAGAAAAACAAAAAAGCTGCACGAACTAGTCATTTATTGATGCATAATAAATCGCATCAAATGTAGCAGTTAGCACAGCAGTAAATATTTGTCAGCTCCCACGGTTTCTGTGGTGGGTCAGGACTTTGGGGGAGGTTTAGCAGGGGCGATCTGTAGGCAGCTGCCCTCATCTGAAGGCTTGAGCGGGGCGAGGCTCTGCTCCCCAGACCCATGGCTGTTGGCTGGAGGCGGCAGCTCCCCAGGACATGGCAGCAGCTGCCTCCAGAGCGAGTGAGCTAAAATGACACACACCTTGGATGCCATCGCAGTCGTGTCCGCAGTGCCCTTGGTCATTCAGATCAGCCACCCACCCCTGCCATTCATGTGGGAGGGGACTGCACAGGGGCGTGGAAACCAGGTGGGAAGGGCCACGGGGGCTTTCGTGCAGACTGAGTTTGGCATTTCATGAATACAAACACAAGCCAACATGCATGTAGTGCTTGTTTTGAGCAAGACACCGTCCTGACATTAAAACATTCAATTCTCTTGATAACCCCATAAGGACAAGAGGACTGAGGCACAGAGAAGTTCAGCTACTGGTTCAGGCTCCCCAGCCAGGAGAGGAGGAGCATGGGACCTGGTGCCAAATCCTGCAGTCTGCCAGGATAAGCCACTGCCTCCAGGAAGCATTAACTCATTGAGGATTAAAATAATGGGGAGTAAATGAAGAGTTCCAAAGAAGATAAGGGACCCTTATCTTCCCAGGAAGAAAAGGGTAGAAGGAGAGGATGGCAGGAGAGCTTGAAGGAAGCCAGCAAAAATGAAGAGAAAAACACAGCCAATAAAATGAATTTTTTTTTTTAAACAATTTTTTTTTTAATTTATTTTATTTTTTCATTTTACCAGGAGGCCCCGGGGATCGAACCCAGGTCCCTCCATAAGGCAGACGGATGCCCAACCATTTGAGCCACATCCGCCCCCTAAAATGAAATTTTAAGACTAAATGCTTAAAATTCCTCAAAGTAAGATTAAGAGTTTAGAAAAAATAAAAGAAAACAATAAAAGGTGAAACACAATGACGAAAGGGCTTCCCAAGGTTAAACAGAGATAAACTGAAACCAAACCCATGAGATAAAAAGTTATAAACAAAACATAATCACTGAGGAGGTTAGAAAGAATAGGAGATAAAAACAAAACATCTTTCCCTAGAGGCGGCCAGAGTGAGTCTGGAAGCGGGTTTTTGGGACACTCCCAGCCTCCTTTCCCTCCTAAAATAGGCGGGAAAGCGGCAGGCCCCCAGCAGCAGCTCTGCACCCCGGGAGCCTGGAGTAGTTTCTAGAGCACTGCTTCTCAAAGAGGACTTGAGGGGTCGGATGTGGCTCAACTGGTTGGGCGTCCGTCTCCCATATGGAGGGACCTGGGTTCGATCCCCGGGACCTCCCGGTTAAAAAAAAAAAAAAAAAAAAAAAAAAAGAGGACTTGAACCAGCGGCTGCCAGCACCTGAGCTTGTTAAAATGCCAAAATGTCAGGCCCCAGCCAAACCCATTGAATCAGCACCTGCATTTTAAGTGCTGATTCTTGAGTGCATTAAAGTTTGAGAAGGGCTACTATAGAAGAAGTACCACATTTCTTCCTTTTATTTTTAATTTGTGAAGTACTTTTAAGTATCCTAAGAAGAATGAGAATAATAGAGCAAACCTTTAGCTACTTACTACTCAGATTTAGCCAAAGTTTTGCTTCAGACCTACATTTTCCCTTAATGAGCTACTAGAGGCACTGCCCCCTCCTGATTCCACCTTTATGAGAAATGTAAGATTCCATAAACATAGGGCTCTGGGCGCACTTAATTTTCTGTAAATAGAATCACATCGTATTGGCGTTTCTGCAACTTGCCTCAATTCCTTAAAACAAACAAACAACAAAAAAAACACAAACCGGTCAATGTAACTCCCTTCTTTTTCTGCTGCACTGAGTGTGGTGGATGCTGTAGGTGCCCCACCCTGACTCTGAACCTGTCAGAGCCCCAGGGCCATCTTCAGATCCCAGAGTCAGCACCTCTGGGCCTGGGGCCACCTGCTTCCTCCACACCTCTGGAGGCTGCCTTGCCCCGGGGAAGGGGCTGAAACTGCTAGAGAATCACCAGTCCTGAGAATTCATGGATTAAATAATCCACTGGAGAGCCAAGACAAGACGCACCAAAAAACCAGGAACTAAGGTGGCGCAGATGGTAGGATGCCTCTCTCCCACATGGGAGGTTCCCAGGATTGAATCCCAGTGAAGACAGGAGGAGAAGGATGAGAAGAGAAGAGAATTGCCCAACAAATGGGCACAAAAACAGCAAAAACAGGGGAGGGGGGTTTTAAAAATGGATAAAAGTAAATAAATAAATCTTTAAAAAAATAAAAAATAATCCGTTGGCCTGTCAGTTCTCTGCAAGGACTTTCTCCTGGGAACTGGTGTATAAAGCCCCTCGCGAGATAATTCTGAGGCAGGCAGCCCCGCAGTTTGACGAGTTCCCGCAGGATTGTCCTGCAGGTGCCCCCAGCTGGCTGGGTAATCCTTGGCCACTTCTCCTCCCTCGCCCCCTTCCTGTGTACATCAAGCTGTCACATTCTAATGGTGAGATGGCATCCCCCCTCTTCCCGGGTTAAGTGCTGTGCGGTCACACTGGTTCTGCACAGAGCTGCCCTTGGTTGGCTTGTATCTTATTCGTAATTGTTGCACCGGTACAGGTAAAAGTGAACAGTTCCTGCTGGTTTTGGTGTCAGGGTAAGGACAAAGTTGGATTTTGCTTCCTTAGTTCAGTTAGGACAGGTTTTCTGTCCCTCGGGGTTTATAAAGTGCCTGTGAGGCCCAGCGGACGTGGTGAAGTGCTTTCACCATCTCAGGTGCAGGGAGTTCATGGGAGAGCTGTGAGTCTGTCTCCTTGGTCCGGGCTGGGCGGACCAGGAAAGAAAAGCAGAAATGCTTTCTTCATCTCTGAGGACCAGAACAACACGAAGAAATGCGGAAGGAGCCATTCATTTAGATGCTCTCAGTTTCATTCATTAAAGATTTTTCATTGTGACTTTAAAGATCTCATAAACAGAGGGCATTCTGGACGTGCAGGGGTGGGGTGAATGAAGTCCCACAGGCTGAGCAGAGCAGAGCAGAGGTGGTTTCGGGTGATTTCAGAGAAGAGGCTTTCCCAGGGCATGCCTTGGGGGTAAGGCCCAGGTGGCTGATTGCCTGGCCCAGCAGCCAGGGCACCTGACAGAGGCGAGGCCAGGCCAGGGAGCACAGCTCCATCCTGCAGTCACCTGGCCATCCACCTTTTGTCAAATGCACCTGCAGGGGCAGGACAAGACCCCTGTCCTGGGAAGCAGTGAAGAGTGACTGAGGAGCTGCTGCCTGTGGCGTGTGCACGGTAAGAGACACAGCAATAAAATGGGAGGAAAGGAGTGAGTGTGGCCTTGGGACAGGGATGGACTCCAGGACTTCACAGCTGCCTGGCCTTGTGTCACTTAACTCCGAAGCCTTGGAATATCAGAAGAAGGTCTCTGATTTCCAACAGAGTTCCAGGCAGTTTTAAATTCCTGTGGCTTGGCCACAGGAATTTGGGTGTCAGGGGGTGGGGGGAACTTCAGGGTCCTTTTCTCCCAGGGCCCCCTCTTTAACCTCAGTAGCTCCTCTTTTCCCTTATTTGCATACTGCCTACTGGGGTTCTGAGCCCCTACACTGTTTGGAAACCCAAAGGTTCTGTGCTTCAAAAATTTACATGGCAAAAAACAACTGCATGAACATTCACCAGGCATTCTTTTTGTTTTGTTTTTTTTATATATAATTCTTTTTTTTTTTTACCAGGAGTTCCCGGGGATCGAACCCAGGTTCCTCCGTATGGGAGACAGACGCCCAACCATTTGAGCCACATCCATCCCCCCACCAGGCATTTTTAAACAGTGAAACATAACTTTCTTGAAAAATAAATCCACAGTAAGGCGCACAGTGGGTCAGGGAGAGCCTAGACAGTTGCTGAGCAGCCTGTGGGCTGAAGAAGAGCACATCAGTGGCACGGAGGAGCCTGAGGGAATGTAGACTCCCAGGCCCCAGCTCACAGCTGTGGATCAGAATCTGCACTTTAACTTCAGGGGATTCAGGACTAGATCAAAACCTACATTAAGAGGGCCCGAACTAGGAGTTTCAAACTCGCTCATCGGTGAGGACCAGGGACACCCCGTAAATGGGGTGGGGCTGGGGAATGACAGAATAACACCCCACGCCTCACCCCCTGGGGGTGGGGAACGTCAGCCCAGGCCTGACAGGACTCTGATTTCTCAAGACAAGCCGGAAATCCTGGTTCCAACTGGAGAGCTCCTGACTTTTTAATCCTGGCAACCAATTTTTAAAAGTATACATATACTTAATTTGGAGAAATTTTTTGAAAACTTAAAAAGAGAATAGTTAAACAAGTTTGTGTTCTTCCAATCCAGAGGGGTGGGGAAGGGAGGGAGGATGGGAGGGAGGGCAGGCAGCAGGCAGGCACCACTCTGTAAGCCGAAGTCCACGCTCGCGGTGCCAGTGCAGGGCAGCACAGGTGGGACAGTGAGGGCTTGGAGGCCTCGGGACCTCCGGGCACTTGGTGGAGGAGGGCGGCCTCTGTTTTCAGTCCCTGGAAGACTTGCAGACCATGGGGCCCAGGGCCCGGCTCTTCCCACGCCCACGGGAGGGCCCCATGCTGGCCCAGAGAGAACGAGGAGGGGTTGGGGCGGCGCTGGAGCACAACCTCGGGGTGTTAAGTGAAGGACATGGGTGGAGGCCGTGGGGTGACCACTGCGTCCACACAAGGATTCAGTGCAAGGAACGGGAGATGCCAGGAAGCATGTGGGCAAGCGAGGCAGGAAAGGGAAGCAGCGACCACGGGTAGGACCAGACAAGCGCTGTGGACAAGGGAGTGACCCCGTGAGACCCTCAGGGCGCCTGGGCTAAACCCTCTCTCTCCTCCGTCCTTAGCAACTGCGAGCTTCCTAAGGGACGTCTTGGATGCCTACAGGGGTGGCAGCCGATGCCCTTGCATCCCATGTTTGCGTGTCTGTTCCCTGGCTCCCCTGGACCACTGCTTAGCAGTGTCCTCAGGCTCTTGGGCCTGCGCTGCTAAAAGTGCAGAGAGCTTAGGACTTTACAGCTTGACTGATACATGCTGGAGGGCAAGCGCCCAGCTCCCTTGCCTTGACTGGGAACTAACTTTGCTCCAGAATTACCCTGTGGGACCAGGCTGAGACCGGGAGCTTGCCTGAAAGCACCTCTTGCTGAGCTCCTTCTCCTCCCCTGTTCTGCTTTCCCTACTCCTTTACCAGCTTCTCCTGGGAGCCTTTCCTTTATAAATCACTTGCAAACAAATTCTCGTCTTAGAGCCTACTTTTGGGAAACTTGACCTAGGATATTGAGTCTTAGAACATCCTTAGAATGATAGCCAAGGACAGTCTTGTTGGGCTCCTCTCTCTGGTTTGAGGGTACATTGCTTCTGTGAATGAGCTATGCGTTTATCAGCCTTGTGGATTGCCGGGAGAAGAGGGAATTTAACCCCAAGTGAGTCATCACAGCGTATCCCCATCGAGAAACTCAAGGCGTGGTACTGAGGACTAACTCGAGAGCTGTGGAAAAGTGGATGATAAGAATTTACCCAGGGAGAAAAGGGTAATATGAAGATTTTAGTACATGTTCATTGCAGAAACTTCAGAAAACAGCAAAATACAACAGAGAGACTCAAAATCCCTTGTACTCCTACTATCCATAGATAACTACTCTTTTTTTTTTTTTTTTTTTTTTTAAGATTTTATTTATTTATTCATTTATCCCCCCCTTGCTGCTTGTGCTCACTGGGTCAGCTAACCACGCCGTGCGGGCGGGCTTGCCTTCACCAGGAGGCCCCGGGAACTGAACCCGGAGCCTCCCATATGGTAAACGGGAGCCCTACTGATTGAGCCACAGCCGCTTCCCAGCTACTCTTGATATTACTGATATTTTGTTATATCCAGATTAGTGTCCTATTGTTGCACAACACATTATCCCAAAAGTTAGTGGCCTAAAACAATAATACACCTTTTTTTTTGAGGAGGTATCAGGGATTGAACCCAGGACCTTGTATTTGGGAAGCAGGCCCTCAACCACTGAGCTACATCTGCTTCCCAATGAGAGATGGTTTTTTTTGTTTGTTTGCATGTTGGTTCTTAGGAGGTACCAGGGATCAAACCTGGGACCTTGTACATGGGGAGCAAGCACTCAACCACTTGAGCTACATCCGCTCCCAATAAACATTTTTTTTTCCCATGTAGGCATTTTATTTGCATGTGTGTTTTACATCCCTAGAAAAAGTATCCCAGGATTTTTCCTCCTGTGTGTTTTCGCCTTGCTTCCTCGTGGTCCATGATGCCAGCTGAGGTCGTCAGTACAATGAAACCAAACTGACGGGATGGGAGCAGATTATTCTGCCATTTTTCTAGATCTTTGAGTTGCACATCAAATCTGGGACTAATCACCCCACACTTGTTTAACCTCCCTGTGAGGTTCACAACAATTTTCCCAGCTCTGTGATCATCAATGATTTCAAATTCGCCAATGTAACCATGCTTCATCATCACAGTTAGAAACCTGACGATGACTTTGGAGCACGGCCTGATAAGAACCTGGCGTTTGCCTCTCTTCTCTGCATTGTTGATGCTCTTCAGAGCATCAGCCAGGACGTTCATGCGCACCATTGTGGCAACACAGAAAGATGGCCGAAAGAGCAATAAACATTTTTTAATCTCACATATTTTCTGTGGGTCAGGAATTCCAGAGCAGCTTAGCTGGGTGGTTCTGGCTCAGGGTCTCCCGAGATTGCGGTTTAAGATGCTGGCTGGAACTGTAGTCCTCAGAAGGCTTGGCTGAGGGAAGCGGCTGTGGCTCAATCAGTAGGGCTCCCGTTTACCATATGGGAGGCCCCGGGTTCGGTTCCCGGGGCCTCCTGGTGAAGGCAAGCCCGCCCACACGGCGTGGTTAGCTGACCCAGTGAGCACAAGCAGCAAGGGGGGGGATAAATGAATAAATAAATAAAATCTTTAAAAATAAAAAAAAAAGCCTTCTGTGGTGGCTTGGAGCTATGTACCCCAGAAAAAATATGTTCTTAAACTTAATCCATTTCTGTGGGTGAGAACTCTTTGATGAGGCTACTTCAGATAAGGTGTGGCCCAGGATGGGTCTTAATCCTATTATTGAAGGTCTTAAAGGGACAGTTACAGAGGGAGAAAAAAGCCACAGAGTGAGCAGTTAGTTGCTAAAAGCCAAGGGAATCCAGAAGAGAAGGATGAATTTCCATCTCTGGTTCAGCCAGCCAGCTTCCCCTGGGGAATTCATTGAAAACCTTCATCGGAGTTCCCAGCTTGTGGCTTGCCCTATGGAATTTGGACTTGCTCATCCCCTCAGTCTCTTCAAGCCAATTCCTATAATATAGCTCAGAATATTTATATACACCTCCTGTTTTTCTGTTTCTCTGGAGAACCCCAACTAATACGCCTACCATATCTATTACCTGGCCCTTTAAGAAAAAATTATGGAATGACTCCCTAAACCAAACTGCAGAACTGGAATGTCAAGGGCACTGTTGTCTCTGCTACAACCAGGACGTTACAAATGAGGAAGCTGCCGTCACAGCTGCCCCTGCCAAAACCCCTTCTCCTTTACCACGTTTGTAACTTGCAAGGGGCCGATTCGTGGGGTCCTCCACGGGATCCAGCTTTCATTCATCGGCTCGTAGGTGGGTAGTTTTCGCCTCCAGCTCCTGTAGGCCTGGAAGACGTGCTGGTAGACCAATCCTAGTTTCCCTACAACTGTACCATCCTCCCCTCCATTGTCAGGTATTCCCAACTCAAGGATAAATCCTCAATAATCCAAACCAGTTGTTCTCAAACATCAGAACCACCTTGAAGGTTTGTTAAAACACAGATTCCCAAGCCTCACACCCAGTTTCTGATTTTGGAAGTTTGGGGTGGGACCCAAGAATTTGCCTTTCTAAAAAGTTCCCAGTCAGTGCTGCTGTGGCTGGTTCATGCATCAGCCCTTGAGAATCACTGGCCCAATCCACTGCTTCCTCACCTTTTTCCCACCCTCCCTACCTGGATAGGTGGACGCTGCTGCCCAGGAGCGGACAGGCCCCAGGCCACTCGGAAGGCTGAGGGGAGCAACATCTCCACACGCCTGTAAACCTAGCACAGTTCAAGCACGCCTTGGCAGTGGTGGGTTTAGAGTGGGTGCATGACCCCTACCTGGTCAACTGAGCTGTGAGTGAGATTCCGATGGTGCCATTTGGAAAAGGTTTCCTTGCTCTTAAAACGAGATGCATAGGAAAAAGAGTCCCTCTTCTTTTGTTTGGGCATTGCTGTGAAAGTGTGGAGCCATGGCAGCCTTCTTGAACCATGAGGGGAGTTAGGCTGCTGTGCTGAGGACAAAGGATGGAAAGAGGAAAAGCACTTGGATCCTGCAAGCTATTAACCAAACCTGGGTCCACCCTACCTCTGGGACTTTTGTTAGCTGAAGGAATACATTTTCTTTCTTTATGTCAGTGGAGTCAGGGTTCTTTGCTACTTTCAGCCAAAAGTAACCTAAGTTATATACTTTGGAATCTGTTTTGACTTAGATTTCATGAACACCTTTCCATGTCATTTGGTATTTTTCCACAGCATCAAACACAATGGTTGCATAATAGTTTAGCTCATGAATGTGTTGAAACATATCCAACAACTCACTGTTATTACATTTAAGAGATTTCCACTTTTTTTATTAGTATAAACCATGCTATGATAAACATCCATGTTCATAAATCCTTGCAAACATCCATAATGATTTCCACAGGATAAACTTTCAGAGGTAGACTAGCTAGATCAAAGGTAAGCGCAGTTTAAAGTTTTATGATATGAGTTACTAGGTTTCCAGGAAAGTGCACCAATTTAACACTCTCAGCAAGAAGGTATGTGCCCTTCCATTTCCTCACATCTTCACCAACCTGAGTGATATGCTTTTAGAAAAACAAAATGCTATCTTGTTTCAATTGTTATGTTCTTATGACCAATATTTATCATGATAAAGATGAAGGATTAATTTTTTTTGGATTTTATCTATGACATTTAAAAATTGTATTTTAAAAGCTCTAATTGTGGACTCCATTTTTATGCACTGAATAAATTGATAAGCTGAATCCACGCAGTTACTTTCTGTTTAAAGAAATTAAACAGAGAAATCACAACGGAAGAGCACATGTGGCTGTGAGCAGCTTGGCGACAGTGTCTTGGAGTGTGGCAACAATGGACTGCTCCAGCAGGGCAAGGACCCGCAGATCGCTGGGGCAGCAGCCTCAGATTATAGGAGCCTGTGGACACTGGGCTCCAATGATATAGTCAGTCTGTTTCAAAATCAGATTCTGGGAAGTGGATGTGGCTCAAGCTATTGAGCTCCTGCCTACCACATGGGAGGTCCCAGGTTCAGTTCCTGGTGCCTCTTAAAGAAGATGAGCAAGACAGCTAGCTGATGCAACAAGATGACGCAACAAGAGACTCAAGGAGGAAAACATAACAAGAGACACAACAAAGCAGGGAGTGGAATGTGGCTCAAGTGATTAGGTGCCTCCTTCCCACATGGGAGGTCCTGGGTTCAGTTCCCTGTACCTCCTAAAAAGAAGACCAGCACACAACGAACAGACACAACAAATGCTAACAATGAGGGAGTGGGGAGAAATGAATAAATAAAATAAATCTTAAAAAAAAAAGCAGGTTCGTAGACATCTTTCAACAGTTCCTGACATGGATTCCACACCTCTGTATGTTGGGTCTAGATTCTAGAATACAATCAGATTTCACAGCAAATAAATAAATACAGATTGTCTAGTACCGGCCCATGACAGAAAACTGCCATTTTGAATGAACTCAGGCTCCTAGGGGTGGGAATCACTGACACACAGGGTTTTTTGTTTTTGTTTTTTTTGAGGTACCGGGCATTGAACCCAGGACCCTGTACATGGGAAGCAGGTGCTCAACCACTGAGATACATACACTGCCCCACACAAGGTTGTTTTTTTTTTTCAAGATTTATTTATTTCTAAGCCTCACCCCATTGTTTGCGTTTACTGTCTGCTCTCTGTGTCCGTTCTCTGTGTGCTCTCTGTGTCTGCTCATCTTCTCTTTAGGAGGCACCAGGAACCAAACTGGAGCCTCCCATGTGGTAGGTGGGTGCCCGGATGCCTGAGTCACATCTGCTTCCCCACTCACGGGGTTTTAAAGGGCACCATGCTAAATGCCTCAGGAAGCTTTCCTTCATGGCAGACCTACTTGGCGTGAGCTGATAACAGAGAAAGACCTCCAGGTGAGTACATATATCCACTCAAAGATGTTTTTTAAAAAACTCACCATTTGCAAGAGCTGGACTAACTCTGATAGGGTTGCTAGACTTAGAATTAAAAAATACAGAATGCCCAATTCAATTAATTTCAGATAAACAACAAATGATTTGGGACATACTTATACTGAAAAAATATTTATTGTTTATTTGAAATTCAAATTACTTCAATATTCCATATCTCATCCGGCAATCCTAATTGGGAGGCTGGGAAGATTCCTAATTACCTCTTCTTTTATTTTTAAATCAATTTTATTGATACATATTAATAAAGTATACAGTCCATCCGAAGTGTACAATCAATGGTATTTGGTATGATCACATAGTTGTGCATTCATAACTTTAATCATTGTTTGAGCATTTTCATTATTCCCATAATAATAATAATAAAAACAAGAAACAGACAAACGGAAAAACTCTACCTGTTAATAATCCCCTCTCAATCTTGCTACGCTTACTCTGCTGTACAAAGCTGCTATTCTGTTTCTGTCTTTCTAATTGATTTGTATGTATATTTTGTATAGATGGAGTCAAACAATATGTAGTACCTTTTCTCTAGTTTCTTTCACTTAGTACATATCCTTTTTCTTTACCTTCAGTGGAAGAAGATTACTATATTACTATATACTATTGTCGATATTTTGCTTTGGTGGTATTTTTGCCTGATATTAACATCTTGTAACATTAACGTATATTTGTTCAGTTTCAAAGAAAAACAGTCTTATATATGCAATATTACCCAGACTAATATTTCACAAGAGGTTTTGCTATGCTACACAGTCCCATGTTATATTTTGAAACTTTCCTTCTAGTAATATATATGACCTTAGCCTTTCCCTTTCAACCACTGTCATACCCATACAATAGCACTGCTAGTTACAAACGCTATGATGTGCTTTCACCATTTCTATTCATTTCCAAAGATTTATGAACAACATTTTTAACAATTCTGCACAGATTAACCCTCAGCTTTCCATTTTCTAACCTCATGCTATTTTCTGGTGACCTGTAATCTAGTTAACTCCCTGAGTTTACACAATATATTTAGTTCATGAGAACGCAGTCATACAGTATTTGCGCTTTTGTGTCTGGCTTGTTTCATTCAACATAATGTCCTCCAGGTTCATCCATGTTGTCATATGCTTCACAACTTCATTTGCCTTACAGCTGCATAATATTCCGTTGTGTGTAGACAACATAATTTGTTTATCCATTCATTGGTTGATGGACACCTGGGTTGTTTCCACCTTTTGGCAATCACGAATAATGTCGCGGGGGACGGATGTGGCTCAAATGGTTGGGTGTCCGTCTCCCATATGGAGGGACCCGGGTTCGATACCCGGGACCTCCCGGTAAAAAAAAAAAAAAAAAAAAAAAAAACGAATAATGTCGCTATGCACATTGGCGTGCAGATGTCTGTTCGTGTCACTGCTCTCAGTTCTTCTGGGTATATACCCAGTAGTGGTATTGCCAGGTCACATGGCAAGTCTATATTCAACTTCCTGAGGAACTGCCAAACAGTCCTCCACAGTGGCTGTACCATCCTACATTCCTACCAACAGTGAATAAGTGTTCCTATCTCTCCATATCCTCTCCAACACTTGTAGTTCTCTGTCTTTTTAATAGTGGCCATTCTAATAGGTGTGAAATGAGATCTCCTTGTAGCTTTGATTTGCATTTCCCTAATTGCTAGTGATGTTGAACATCTTTTCACATGTTTTTTTTTTTTGCCATTTGTATTTCTTCTTTGGACAAATGTCTATTCGATGCTTTTGCCCATTTTTTAAATTGAGTCTTTTGTTTTTTTATTGTTGAGTTGTACCACCTCTTTGTATATCTTGGATATTAAACTTTTATCTGATATGTGATTCCAAATATTTTCTCCCATTGAATCAACTGTCTTTTCATTCTTTTCACAAAGATCTTTGAGGTACAAAAGTGTTTAATTTTGAGGAGGTCCCATTTATCTATTTTTTACTTTTGTTGCGTGTGCTTTGGGTGTCAGGTACAAGAAACCACCACCTACCAAACGGTCTTTGAGATATTTTCCTACATTTTCTTCTAGTGGTTTTATGGTCCTGGCTTTTATATTTAGGTCTTTGATCCATTTTGAGTTGATTCTTGTATAGAGATAGGGTCCTCTTTCATTCTTTTAGTTATGGAATCCAGTTTTCCCAGCACCATTTGTTGAAGAGACTGTGTTGTCCCAGTAATGTGGACTTGGTAGATTTGCCAAAAACCAGTTGGTTGTAGAGGTGAGAGCCTTTTTCTGGACTCTCAATTCTATTCCACTGATCAATGTCTCTATCTTTATGCCAGTACCATGCTATTTTGACCACTGTAGCTTTGTAATATGTTTCAAGTTCAGGTAGTGAAATTCCTTCCATAGCACTTTTCTTTCTTCCTTTTTTTTTTTGAAAGATTTATTTATTTATTTATTTCTCTCCACCACTTTGTTGTTTGCACTTGCTGTGTGCTGTGTTTTTAGGAGGCACCAGGAGCTGAAACCGGGACTCTGATGTGGGAAGGAGGCGCCTAATCAATTGAGCCACCTCTGTTCCCTGCTTTATTGTGTCCCTTATTATGTTTTTTTTTCTTTTTGCATCTCTTGTTGCATCAGCTTGCTGCGCCACGCCTGCCCATCATGCCAGCTCGCTGTCTTGCTTATTTTCTTTAGGAGGCACCAGGAATCTCTGCTCCCTGCTTTGTTGTGTCTCTCATTATGTTTTTCTTCTTGTGTCTCTTGTTGCGTCCTCTTGTTGCATCAGCTTGCCGTGCCTTCCTGTCATGTCAACTTGCTGTCTTCTTTAGGAGGCACCAGGAACCGAACCACAGACCTCTCATGTGGTAGGTGGGAGCTCAGTTGCCTGAGCCACATCCGCTTCCCTGGTTTTCTTTTTTAGGATGTTTTTGGCTATTCAGGTGCCCTTTGCCTCCCAGATAAATTTGGTAATTGCCTTTTCTATTTCTGTAAAGTAGAATGTTGGAATTTTGACTGGTATTGCATTGAATCTATAAATCAGTTTGGGTAGGATTGACATCTTCACAATATTTAGTCTTCCAATCCATGAACACAGAATATCTTTCCATGTGTTTAGGTCATATTTACTTTCTTTTAGCAGTGTTTTGTAGTTTTCTGAATATAGGTCCAGTACATCTTTGGTTAAATTGATTGCTAGATATTTGAGTCTTTTTGTTGCTATTATAAATGGAATTTTTTTTTCCTGATTTCCTCCTCAGATGGTTCAATACTAGTGCACAGAAACATTACTGATTTTTGCATGTGGATCTTGCATCCTGCCACTTTGCTGAACTTGTTTATTAGCACAAGCAGCTTTGTGGTAGACATTTCAGAATTTTCTAAATATAGGATAATGTCATCTATGAATAGTGAAAGTTTTACTTCCTCTTTTCTATTTGCATGCTATTTATTTATTTATTTATTTTTCCTTGTCTAATTGCAGTAGCTAGAACTTCTAGTAAAATGTTGAAAAACCATGGGTGACAGTGGGCATCCTTGATTGTTCCCAATGTTAGAGGGAAAGTTTTCAACCTTTCCCCATTGAGTACGATGTTGGTTTTTTTTTTTTTTTTTTTAAAGATTTTATTTATTTATTCATTTATCGCCCCCTTGCTGCTTGTGCTCGCTGGGTCAGCTAACCACGCCGTGCGGGCGGGCTTGCCTTCACCAGGAGGCCCCGGGAACCTAACCTGGGGCCTCCCATATGGTAAACGGGAGCCCTACTGATTGAGCCACAGCCGCTTCCCGATGTTGGTTTTTTGTATGCCCTTTATCATATTGAGGAATTTTCTTTCTATTTCTATCTTTCAAAGTATTTTTATCAAGAAAGGATGTGGGATTTTGTTTAAAGCCTTTTCTGCATCAATGAGATGATCATGTGTTTTTTTCCTTCAATTTGTTAATGTGGTATATTATGTTAATTGATTTTCTTATTGAACCATCCTTGCATACCAGGAATAAATCCCACTTAGTAGTGGTATATAATTCTTTTTTTTTTTTTTTAGGTACCGGGGGCCAGGGATTGAAACAGGGACCTCATATGTAGGAAGCCAGTGCTCAACCACTGAGCCACATCGTCTTCCCTGAGTTGGTTTTTTCATTTTTTTAAAATTGTTGTTTGTTTTTGTTTTTCAGGAGGCACTGGGAACCAAACCTGGGACCTCCCATGTGGGAGGCAGGCGCCCAACTGCTCGAGCCACCTCCACTCCCCTATCCCGTAAGTTTTGATAAGTTGTGTTCTGGTTTTCATTCATCTAGAGATATTTACTAATTTCTCTTACAATTTCTTCTTTGACCCACTGAATGTTTAGGAGTGTGTTGTTTAGCCTCCACAAATTGCCAATTTTACTGTTTCTGTCTATTATTGATTTCCCGCTTCATTTCGTTATGATCTGAGAAGGTGCTTTGTATATTTATTGAGACCTGCTTTGTGACCCAACATGTGACCTATACTGGAGAAAGATCCATGAGCACTTGGGAAGAATGTAAAACCTGCTGATTGGAAGCAACATTCTGTATATGTCTGTTAGATCAAGCTCATTTATTACATTTTTCAGGTTCTCTGTTTCCTTGTTGATCTTCTGTCTAGTTTTTCTATCTAGTGATGTGAGTCGGGTGTTGAAGTCTCCAACGGCTATTGTAGAGATGGTTATTTCTCCCTTCAATTTTTCCAGAGTTTGCCTCATGTATTTTGGGGCACCCTGGTTAGATACATAGATATTTATGACTTTACTTCTTTCTGGTGGATTGTCCTTTTTATTAACATAAAATGGCCTTCTGCATCTCTAACTCTTTTTTTTAGGAGGTACCAGGGATTGAACCCAGGACCTCATACATATGAAGCAGGTGCTCAACCACTGAGCTACACCCACTCCCCTCTTATAACGTTTTTGCATTTAAAGTCTGTTTTGTACAATATTAGTAAATTAGTATAGCTACCCCTGCTCTTTTTTGGTTACTATTTGCATGGAATATCTTTTCCCATCCTTTCACTTTCAGCTGGTTTGTATCCCTGGGTCTAAGGTGAGTCTCTTTTAGGCAGCATAAGGATGGCTCATGTTTTTTTTATCCGTTCTGTCAACCTGTATCTTTTGATTGGGCAGTTTAATCCATTCACATTCAATGATATTACTGTAAATGCATTATTTACCTCCACCATTTTATTCTTTGGCTTTCATATGTCGCATCTTACTTTTGTCTGTCTTTTTACTCTTTTGGTTATCCTTTCTGATAGTCTTCCCTTCTACACTCTCTTCCAAGGCTCTCTCTCCTTCCTTTTCCTTTTGGGTGTAAGGTTCCCTTTAATGCTTCCTGCAAAGCAGATTCTTTTTTTACAAATTCTCTTAGTTTTTCTTTATTTGTGAATATTTTAAAATCACCTTCATATTTGAAGAGCAATTTTGCTGCATAGAGAATTCTCAGCTGGCAGTTTTTCTCTTTCAGAATCCTAATTGTGTCATACCACTACCTTCTCACCTCCATGGTTTCTGCTGAGAAATCCACACTAAGTCTTACTGGGTGTGTGTGATATAATGTGATGATTACCTTGTATGTGATATATGTGATGGTTTGCTTCTCCCTTGCTGCCCTCACAATTTCCTCTTTATCTTTGATGTTTGACATTCTGAGTAGTATGTGTCTTAGAGTAGGTTTATTCTGATTGGGGTATGCTGTGCTTCTTGGACATATAAATTCATTTCTTTCTTGAGAATTGGGAAATTTTCAGTCATTATTTCCTCAAATACCTTTTCTGCCCCCTTTCCCTTCTCTTCTTCTTTGGTAACTCCTATGACATGTTTCATGTTATCATTCCACTCCCTGAGTCCCTGCTCAATTTTTTCCCATTCTTTTCTCTGTTCTTCTCTCTTCAGTTTCAGCTGTTGTCTTCTGCATCTCTTATTCTTTCTTCTATCATTTTTTGAGTCTGCTGTTGTGTGCCTCTAACTTTTTTTTTTTTTTTTAACATTTTCCCTAGGTAATCTTTTTTTTTATTTTTTTTTTTATTTATCCTCCCTTGCTGCTTGTGCTCACGGTATCCATTTGCTTTGCGTTTTTCTGTGTCTGCTTGCCTGCCTTTGTTGTGTCAGCTTACCGCGCCCTGCGGGCTGGCTTGCCTTCACCAGGAGATTCCCGGGGCCTCCCATATGGTAGACAGGAGCCCAACCAGTTGAATTACATCTGCTTCTCCTCTAATATGGTTGTTTTTTTTTTTTTTACCGGGAGGTCCCAGGGATCGAACCCAGGTCCCTCGATATGGGAGACGGACAAACAACCATTTGAGCCACATCCATTCCCTCTAATGTGTTTTTTTTTTTTTTTTTTTTTTTTAAAGATTTATTTATTTATTTATTCATTTATTCCCCCCTTGCTGCTTGTGCTCGCTGGGTCAGCTAACCACGCCGTGCAGGCGGGCCTGCCCTCACCAGGAGGCCCCGGGAACTGAACGCAGGGCCTCCCATATTGTAAACGGGAGCCCCACCGATTGAGCCACAGCCGCTTCCCTCTAATGTGTTTTTGATCTCACCTATTGCGTCTTTCATTCTCATAAGCTCTGTTACTTTTCTATTCAGGTTTTCAAATTATTCTTTGTACTTACCCAGTATCCTCTTGATGTCTTTTTTTTTTTTTTTTTTTTTTTCCCATGGAGGCATTTTATTTGCATGTATGTTTTACATCCCTAGAAAAAGAATCCCAGGATTTTTCCTCCTGTGTGTTTTCGCCTTGCTTCCTCGTGGTCCATGATGCCAGCTGAGGTCGTCAGTACAATGAAACCAAACTGACGGGATGGGAGCAGATTATTCTGCCATTTTTCTAGATCTTTGAGTTGCACATCAAATCTGGGACTAATCACCCCACACTTGTTTAACCTCCCTGTGAGGTTCACAACAATTTTCCCAGCTCTGTGATCATCAATGATTTCAAATTCGCCAATGTAACCATGCTTCATCATCACAGTTAGAAACCTGACGATGACTTTGGAGCACGGCCTGATAAGAACCTGGCGTTTGCCTCTCTTCTCTGCATTGTTGATGCTCTTCAGAGCATCAGCCAGGACGTTCATGCGCACCATTGTGGCGGCACAGAAAGATGGCCGAAAGAGCTCTTGATGTCTTTTTTTATCTCTTCAGTCATTATTATCTTTCAATTGGTTGATTTGATTTAAGAGATTTGTATGAATGCTGTTGATTGTTGATTGTTGTCTCAAATCCTGTATCTCATCTGGGGTTTTGATATATTCCTTTGCTTGGGCCATTTCTTCCATTTTCTTGATATGGCTTGTAATTTTTTGCTGATGTCTAGGCATCCTATTAGGGTGGTAGTTTACTCTGATGCTCAATTTCTCTCTCTTTCATAGGGATTTAGTAGTGGGAGTCTGTGTGTTATAGCCTTCTCCTGGTGCGCTAACCCTAAAACATATTGTTCAGGCCATTTCTGCCTATTTTCCAGCTTTTTTTGGGAAAGAAGTGAGTCCTTTATGTCTCTAATCCGCCATATTCCTGGAAGTCTGTAATTGCCTCTTCTTTCCATCACTCTGATTTTAACAATATTCTTCTGGTATTGGTCTGAGGTTGTTCTTGGAACCAAATGAAAATAGAATGCAATCCTTTTACAAAAGACTTGTACAAGAATGTTAATAGCATATAGTAGTCCCAAACTAGGAACAACTGAGAATGGAGGATAAATAAAGGATGGTCTTCATGAAATGGAACACTGTGCAATGATGAAAAAGAATGTGCTCCTGCTACTTGAAGCAACATGGATGAATCTCACTGACATGATGTCGAGGAAAAGCTGCCAGACACAAAAGAGCACAATGATTCTGTTTATATGAGCTTCAAAAACAGGCTGAACCAACTGATGGTGAAAAATAGTGGGAGATGGGGGTAATGGTGGGGACTGGGCATAAGGGATTTTCTAGGTCACTGGAAATAATCTCTGTTTTAATCTAGGTAGTACTGACACAAGTGCATACAGATGTAAAAATTCACCAACCAGCACACTTGATTTCTGCATTTCATTGCAATGATGCTATGCCTCACTAAAAAGAAAGGGAAAGGATTCTTTTTTCTAACCCCCTGAGATCAGGACCAGAGGTTTTCTCCTGGCTGATTTAGGGCATGAACCCTTTTTCTTCTTCTTTTTTTTTTTTTTTTTCAGGAAGTACTGGAGATTGAACCAGGGACCTTGTACATATGAAGCAGGTGCTCAGCCACTGAGCTACTGAGCTACATCTGCTCCCCAAAGAGAGTTTGTTTTTTCCTTTGTTTGTTTGTTTTGTTTTTAGGAGGTACCAGGGATCAAACCCGGGACCTTGTACATGCGAAGCAGGTGCTCAACCACTGAGCTACTCCTGCTCCCCTTACTTTCTTCTGCACCATGATTTTCTTCTCTGCTCCCCTCATCTGGGCTGAATACTAATTTCTGTGGGTTGTGTTATTGCTGGAGAGTCCCTGTCAGTTACGGAAATGACTCTCTGTGGCACATATCACCCTCGTTCACCCACTGCCCTGGCTCTACCCCAGTCTCTCATGCAAGAGGAGCCCAGGGCTCATTTCTGGGTCCTTCCTCCTCTCTATGCTCTCCCTAGATCATCCTATTGAATCCCTTAGCTTTAAAGATCAGGTACTGCTGATGACTCCGGCCCAGCCCTCCCCCTGGAGCCTACCCGAAGTAATCTGGAGGCAGAGGTCCCTACTTGACTTTCCTCTGCACACAGAAGCCTCCCAGGCTGTCATCCACCCCAACCCTCCCCCTTTTGCCCCCCTCTGACTCTGGAGGCTGCCCAAGCTCCAAATCCAGACGCCATCCTTGAGTCTCCCTTTCCTGCATCCTCCACACACAGACCATTAGCCTTTGCATCAGTTATTGCAATAGAGTGTATTGCGAACGTCCCTCTCTCCACCTCCATGGCTCTCGCCCCAGCCCTAGTTGCCCTCATCCACCTGACCTGCTCTAACTACTCCTGCTTTATCTGCTTTGTGTCCGGCCCCTCCAGTTAGCCCTTCATGCAGCAGCCTGAGTGATCTCTGGAATGAATGAGATTATTTCACTTCTCAGCAAAGGCCTCTCATCATGTCCCACAGTGCTGTAAAGAAGGCCCCGCTTGATCTGGCCACCCCATTGCCCTTCTGCAAACTCATCCCTCCCCATTCTTCCTTTTACCCTCCACATTCCAATCCCACTGGCCTCTTTTCCATTCCTCAAGCAGGACTGTTCTCTCCTCCCTCAGGGCCTTTACACTGGCCATTCCCTCTTCTGGAATGTTCTTGGCATAACTGGCTTTTCAATCTCAGCAATGATGCCCCTCCTTAGCCTTCTTCACTAAGCACCTTATCTAAAGTGATTCCCCACCCTTTAACCCAGCCAGCCCCTTTCATTATTTCTTCTTAGCACTTATCATATACATTATTTTCCATTTGTTTATGGCTGGTCCTGGTTTCACATCCAGTGCAGGTCAGCAGCCCCAAGCAGGCAAAGTTCTCTTCTGCCCTCCCCTACTCACCAGCAGGCAGCCCAGGGGGTGGGCAGGTGAGGCCCTTAGCCACCATTTTGCCATTGGGGTCTAGCCCAGTGCCTGCCAGGTAGCTTGCGACCCATGGAGAGGGGCTATACCAACTTAAGCCAGATGAGTAGCACAGCCGACAATCTGGGCACAAAAGACCTGAATTCCAAGTGACTGGAAACTTTATCAAAAACAAAGGGAATGACATCAGACTTTCATCAAAGCCCCTGGTTTGCAGCCTGCCTGCAGAACCTGGACTTGTGCATCCCCACGGTCACGTGAGAGACTCTCATAAAATCTCATTACTGACAGATATCTCCTGTTGATTCTGTTTCCCGAGAGAACCCTAACTAATACAGTATTGATGAGATTTAAATTATATATTTTCAACCATTCCTCAGAACATAGTTTGAAAATTATATGGGAAATGGATGTGGCTCAAGAGGTTCGGCGTCCGTCTACCATATGGAGAGACCAGGGTTTGATCCCCGGTACCTCCCGGTAAAAAAAAAAAAAAAAAAAAAAAAAGAAAATTATAGATCATGTCCAACCTCCCCCATTTAGAATTGAGACAACTGAATTATTTTGGAGCTTAGTGGCTGGCCCTAGGTTATAGAGTTCATTTACCATAGAAATCACTTTAACTAGCCCTTGCTTTTTCTACCACATTACATAAGTCTCAAGGGGTACGGTAAAATTCACAATAAAATGTGTTCAATTTATTTAAAATTTAATCAACATTTTATGAAAAAAATGAATGGGTTATACTGATCAAAAATGCTAATATATTTTTTAAAGACTGCAATAAAATTCTGAGTTAATTCAGGTTCACATTTCATGAAAGTGTTCATGAAAGTTCTTTGGTTCAAGTTGATTAAATTTGATTGAAAATCTGGAATGAAATTTGCCTTCATATGACTGATAATGGTGCTCACTATGATCAGTATGAGACACAATTGAAATTTTGAGCTCCTCGAAGAAACGCAATTATAATACAACTAGAGCCAGCTCTAAGTGGAGAGAGAAATTATGATTTTGAAGTGTTTTTTTCAAGGACATCTGTTAAGCTTCTCCCTCTAAAGCATCTCATTCCAATACTTTATGTTTGCCTTCCTTCTTCCTTCCAAGACCAAGGCTTTTTTCCTTATTTAATGATAAAATTCCAAAAGGGAATAAAAAATGGAAGTACTTTGCCCAATAAAGTTCTGTGTGTTCATTAGCCAAAAAAACAAAACAAAACAAAACAAAACAAAGGGAATGAAATTTAATATGGACAGAGGACAGAGTCTAGGGAAAGGTTATTCAAAATTGAACCTCCACATCCTGCAGTATGTACACATCCCTGGTTCCTAAAGCACAAACACCTGGAGACAATAACTTGAATGAGTTCTCTCAGGGCCCCATCTACTACCCCAGGATCGGCCCTGGACAGAGAGTGGCTTCCTTCTGGAAGACTGCGTTATTATTATTATTATTATTATTTTTTAAAGATTTATTTTATTTATTTATTCCCCCCTCCCTTGTTGTTTGTGCTCACTATCTGCTCTCTGTGTCCATTCTCTGTGTGCTGTGTCTGCTTTTCTTCTCTTTAGGAGGCACCAGGAACAAACCTGGGACCTCCCATGTGGCTTTAGCCACCTCCACTCCCTGCTTTGTTGTGGCTGTCATTGTGCTTCCCCTCTGTGTCTCCTTGTTGTGTCATCTTGTCGCACTAGCCTGTCATGCCAGCTCGCTGTCTTGCTCGTCTTCTCCAGGCGGCGCTGTGAACCGAACCCAGGACCTCCCGTGTCATGGTAGGCAGGAGCTCAATCACTTGAGCCACATCCGCTTCCCAGCCCAATTTAAAACAGGGAACACCCAATTTATTGAATATCAACGTGTTCATTGGACTTTCTTCCTCTTCGAGACCAGTTGTTGCATTTACTTAATAAAAGCTTTTTATACTACGCATATAGAAAATGCCCATGTTGAGCGAGCAGCTCAGCAGAATCTCGCAGTCCATGCACCCACTTGCTGGCACCCAGACAGATGTGGACCACGACGGCACCTCGGAAGGCCCTGCTGGCTCAGCACAGCAGCGGCAATCACCAGACACGCTCTGACCACCCCCAGGAGCAGGGATGTAGAGTCATGTAACAAGAGCTCTGCCTGGAAGAGGTGGCAGTCAGGGAGGCCTGGCATTCCGGGTGCTGTGAGGAGGCTTACCAGGGGTGCCCCTGCTCCAGCCCAGGGTCCAGGAGTACCATACAGGAGGAAGAGAAATGGCCATGCCTCCGGAGGGCTCTCTAAGGAAACAGAAATGGACACAGGCCCCCCAACATGTCCAGCACAAGTGATTGAAGGGGGCAGAAGAAAGAGAAGCCTGAGGAGGTGGAATAAACAGGGCCAGAGAAGTAGGAAAAGAACCAGCAGGAAACATGGCCACAAAGCCCAGGGAGGAGAGGCTTTTCCCAAGGGAGCATCGTGCCAGCTGGGCCACAGGCCTCCAGAAATTCCCCGTAAGGTGGCAATTGCATTGATTGTGCAATTTGGAGGAAAATGCTCATTTACATAAGCAGTTTCATAACCAGGAGCCGGACTGCCACGGGACACTGCCACGGGACATGGAGAGGAGGGAAGTGGAAGTGAAGAGTCTGGGACCAGAGGAGGCCCTTCCCAGGAGCTGAGCTGAGCTGGAAGGAGGGGGAGGTGAGGGGCCTGGGAGCGGGGGCAGGGTAGGATGTGGGTTCCAGAAAGGAGTGGTCAGAATGGAAAGGCAGAGAAGGCTCTAGGGAGGGTCTTCCTTCTGGGAGGCTGGGAAGAGGGGTCCCTGGAGAGCAGCAGGTTGTGGAGAAGGGGAGGTGGGGGTGAGGGGATACACTGCTCCAGAAGGGTCTACAGGAAGCAGAAAGCAGGTTTTTTGCGTAGTGGGGGGGCACTGGTGGGATAGGGAGTTCAAAGGCTTTTGGGGGTCAAGGGGTTCCTGCTGAAGGACCGGTAAGGGGCCAGGGCTGCCCGGGTGGGAGCCCCCACGGGTGTCAGAGTGCAGGTCTTCATGGCTGGCCCTCCTGGGCTTCTGTTCTGTTCTGCTGGGAGCCTGAAGGTTGGATGGGGGGTGGTGGCTGGGGGCTGGGGAGGGGAGGAAGGGGAGGGAGGAGGGAGGGCCGGTGGAGAGGCTGAGGGGCTGATTCCTTAAGAGAACCCTGATGACAGATTTTTGTGCCCCCAGGGTGTTTTTTCTGCCAGATTTATGCCCTGAACTGGTATTGCTGGGTTAAGGGTGCATTTAAAATGTTGATAGATGGGGCCAGATCATATTCCAAAGAGACAGACAAATTGAGACTCTCCACAGATTTGGAGAGGGTCCATTTCCCTTCACTAACCACAGATATCATTCATCTTTGCCAATCCGATAGTGGAAAGTGACATTGATGCCCAAGTTTCTGTCCCTCTTGGGGGACAGAGTGACCCTGGTCTTGGTCTGCAGGCATAAATCGTTGAGCAAGAGGCTCTGGCTTCGTTCCAGCTCTGCCCGCTTGCTCGGAGCCCACTGTCCCGAGGCTACCCCCTGCCCTGCCTGGGGATCCCTCCACCGTGCCCGCCCTGCCATGGGGCTCTCTGTGCAGTGGCACCCCCGCCCCCAGCGATTACGCTTCCAGGGGACAGTCTGCTGAGCGCTGACCTCCGCAGCACGCTTCTCCCATGCCAGCCTGGAGGTCCAGATGCTGTTTGACGTACATCCAGGTAATAGAATATTTTTTGGCCATAAAAAGCAATGACACAGACTACAGCATGAATGAACCTTGAAAGCATTGCGCTAAGTGAAAGAAGCCAGACCCAGCAGGCCACAGGTGGAAAGCGTCCATGCACGTAAAGCCCTCAGAGCAATCAAGTAAAGGCAGAAGGTGGAGGCAGAAGGTGGGCTGGGTGGAGGGAGGAGGGAGAGGGACGGCTTTGGGGGTTCCTTTTGGGGTGATGGAAACGTTCTGAAATTATTATTATTATTATTATTATTATTTAAAGATTTTATTTATTTATTCATTTATTCCTCCCTTGCTGCCTGTGCTCGCCGGGTCAGCCAACCACGCCGTGCGGGCGGGTCTGCCCCCACCAGGAGGCCCCGGGAACCGAACCCGGGGCCTCCCATATGGTAAACGGGAGCCCCATCGATTGAGCCACAGCCGCTTCCCGGTTCTGAAATTAGATCGTGGTGATAGTTGGACAACTTTGTGGATATACCAACAATTACTAATGTACACTATAAAGGATGAATATTATGATATGTAAATTACGTCTCAATTTTTTAAAGTGGGGGGAGGGTGGGGTTAGGGGCCCACAGCATTACCTACGGGACGATGTCCACACTGTGGCTCATGAAGCCATTCCCCAACTGATGGATGAGTTGTTTTCAATTTCCTGCTGTTTGAAACACTGCTGCAGTAAACATCACTGAACATGTGAAAAACAAACAGAAAAGACGGCTGTACAGGGCTTGGACCCTCTGGTGCTGCCCCATACCTGGGAATTTCCCAGAATGAGACCCATGTGGAAAGCGTCAGAGCTGGTGGGGAGCAGGCAGGGTCCTGCCTGCCACCCCAGACGCTTTTGCGGAGCTGGAGGAGAAGGCCTGGGAAAAGCTTCTTTTGCTTTCCTCTGTTACCGAAGATCTGCTAAAAGTCACGTTGGTTGTACCCTGAGGAGGCACCCCAAAGTGGGGGGGCTGTAGTCTGGACTGGGCCAGCAGGAGACAGCCCTCCCCCCCCAGCTTTTGTACCCTTTACAAGCTAAGAATTGCTTTTACAGATGAACATTTGAAATTGAGTTGATGATAGGGAATGCAACTTTGAACCCCAACTAAGGGAAATGATATCTTCCCCGCAAAAAACTTTTCATTCTCCTCATTAGTAGACCTGTATAACAAGAAGGTTATACTCAACTATCATTATTATATTTTGAATTCCATCGATAAAAAATTTGTGGAAATTTGTTTTCTCTCGTTATATAAGTACCTACATCATCTGTAATAGCCTCGATTTTGCCTCTTGGCCCATAAAACCTAAACTATTTACTATCTGGGCCTTTACAGAAAAAGCTTCCTGACTCCTGGCCTCCAGAGAGACTTTGGAGATAAATTTTGTAAAGACCAGCCCTGTATTAAGATGGAATAGCCCCAAGCTGCAATTGCCTTTCAAAATAACACAGTTTGGAAATGATGACGTGGCAATCAAATTAACCTGGAAATGACGAAATTGCAATTAAATTAACCAGGTCACAAAACGTTCTTGATACAGTCTACTGATTTCGTTTAGAAAAGTAAAGGGGGGAGTAAAAAAACCTCTGCTTCTATCAGCTGTAATCTCATAGGAAAATGTGCATGTAGTTTTTGAATTGATGATAAAAATAATTATATAAAATAATTTATTTTATAAAAATGACATGTATTGAAACCTACTGTATTCAGTGCTTGAATACAGTATATATGATACCTATATATATAATCTCATTAAATTCTCACAAGAATCCTGCAAGACTGAAGGTATTTTCCCCTGACACTAACTCCAGTCTGCCAGCAATAAAGAGTAGTACTTCCTCCAGAAAAAAAAAAAACAAAAAAAAGCTTGAGACTAGATGGTGAAGGGCCTTGAATGCTATCCTGGTAAAGAGCCTACATTCTCTTTTAACCAGGTTCTTAGACTGGGAGTCCTGAATTTTCAGGAGGGGTGTGAAGTGGTCAGTTGTGTTTGAGGATGATAACACGGACAGCTTTGGGTGATCGCTCACGAGGCCAAGAGGCCAGGAAAGCTTTGCCAACAGTCCAAGAAGAGCTGGTGAAGTGGAGGTCAGGGAGAGAATTCCAGAGATACTTCCCTGCTCACATTGGCTGCAGGTAGCTGACCGGACTTGGAGTCTGAGGGACAAGGACTCAAAACAACTCCAAAGTTTCTGGGGTTAAAGTGAGAGAAATGTTTGTGGGAGGAGGAGAATATGAGTTTGTAGTGGATATGCTGTATTTGCAAGTCCTGGAGAATGTTCAGGGAAGGTCTGGGCTGGAGAGAGATATGAGAACCATGTGCAGAGGCTGACCCTGGCAGGCGGTTTGAGGAGAGGACAGAAGAGATGGGAGGAAGGAGATTTTAAGGTAAACTCACATTCTAGGGTGAGCAACCAACCCTCTCATTCCTGCTGGGGTTGAGAGTTGGGATGGAGGTGGGGGAGAGGGGGAGGGGGGGAGCTTAGGGCAGTAAGCCAGACCCAGTGATATTAAGGCCAGAAAAGAGTTCCAGGAAGGAGGAGGCAATTGATGGATGTTAGGGAGCCATCAAGGAAGAAAAGGACTGTAAATTAGAAGGTTACTGATGACTTCTGAGGAAGCAGGGGGTGGCAGTGCCTGAGGAGTGATGGAGCTGAGCGAAAGAGAGGCCGGAAGCTGAGCAAGGCTGGGACTGCAGAGGACTTTTTAGAAGAGAGAAAAACTGTAAATGTGTAGGGAGAGAGAGTGAGACACTGAAGATCCAACAGTTAATGGAAAAACCAAAACCAAAACCAAAACAGTTAATGGAATAAAAATGGGGACGGTATACACTTAAAAAGCTCAGAAGGTCTTGACCTTGGAAGTCACCTTCTGCTATCCCAGAAGATTCCACATACTACTCAAAAAAAAAAAAAAAAAAAAAAGGTTGGATGACTGCTGTGTAAGGATGATGGGATCTTAGATAATGGGGGTGGGGGAGTGGGAGTTTTTCTTGATGCTGATCTCCGAATCTTCCACCCTTATTTTCTCCATCTTCAATGGGGCTCAAAATACCTGGCCTTCTGCAGCTTACTGAATTTTACAAGCCAACTCTTTTATTTAAAAAAACAAATTAAAGAAGTATAATGGGTCACACGTTGGTTCTCAGGGACACAGAGCCCACCCTCATATTTTATAAACTTTCAGCAGTCATTGGCCTCACCCCTTCTCCACTGGTAGGTGGGATGCCTACAACCCCAAGCCCCCCAAAGTGCGTAATGTACGCAGGGAATTCCGATGATAGAATCTGCTCCCTGCCTGGGAGGTGAGGCTCCAGCCACTGTCTGTCCAGTTGCTCAGGGAATCACCAGTTTTTAAGTCAGGAGGTGCTGTGAAAGCACTAGTTTCTAGATTTTTCTCTTTTGCCATGTACCCCGCTGGTCCTCAGCAGGGGTCTCAAAGCATGGGCCCTGGACCCCCGCTCAGGATCACCAGGGAACTTGCCAGAGAGGCAAATCCTCCGCCTCGGCCAGCCTGGGGCGGGGGCCTGGGGGCGACCGGGGCGGCCGCGGTGCCAGGCGCCCACCTGGGGCTGCCAGCCCGCTGCAACGCGACCCGCCGAGGGCACGCGCGGCGCCCGGAGGCCTCGTCTCCACAAGTTCAAGGGGCGGCAGCGACCCCCATTTACCAGCGACCCCCATTTGCCGCGGACCCCCGAGGCCGGAACCCTGCCCACGGCAAGAGGGGGGGGCGAGCAGGGTCGGGGTGCACCTGGCGGAGGGCCCGCGGTGCACCTGGCGGAGGGCCCGCGGGAGAGCGCTGCTCCCAGGTGCGTGCCAGGAGCAGGTGAGGGAAAGGGGCTCTGCCGGCGGCAGGGGAGGCGGGGCGCTGGGCGCGGGAGCCGCGGGGGGCCGGGCCCCAAGGCGGGCAGGCC
>JAKSZT010028529.1:2600376-2642483 GCA_026826555.1 Tolypeutes matacus | reverse complement strand
TCTGGGCTCCCGCCGCGGCCCCGCGCGCCGTCACCGCCCGCGTCCCCGCCGGCCCCTGCCGACCCCGCGCCCGGCCCCCAGCCCCGCGGGGCCTCCCCGGCGCCGGGGCCCGCGGACGTCCGGCGTCCCCCCCGGCCCTCGCTGCCCTTCCGGGCCCGGGCAGTCCCAGAGCGCCTACCCTGCGCGAGCTCGGGCCTCGGGCCGCACCGGGGGTGGCGTGGGGTCCCCGGGCCGCTGGCCGCCGCCTCCCGGGCTGTGCGCGCCGCCTCCAGGGCGCGCGCCGGCATCCCCGCGCCCCTCGTAATTCCCGGCCTGAGGAGGCGGCGCGGGCGGGTGCGGCTTTCGTGCCGGCCTCCTGCCCCCCACAAAGGCTGCGCCTGGTCAGCTTGGCAGCGGCTGCTGCGACCCCGGGGCTCATTTCTGTCGTCTGAACCCCGGGGGTCTCGGGTCCCCTCGTCGCACCCTTCTGGGAAAAGAATTGGACACCCCTGGGTGTGACTGCTCTGAGGGCACAGGGCTTTCCCTTTGGCCCCAGGTGCCCCCTCGGATGGGGTCTCGGGCCTAGAGCGGGCTCTTAAGCATGACGGTGGGAAATTCTTGCTGTCTGGGCAGCGGGTGAGTGAGAGCGGCTGCAGATGGAAGGACGACGCTCAGGAGGGGCTTGGGTCTGGGGCCTTTGGTGGGCGGAGGGAGGGGAAGATGCTGCCCCTGATGACATTCAGGTCATCTGTGGGTAGGGGACGCCGGGGATGTGCCGGGACGCGGGGCCGCAAGTCCCTGGCCTGGTTTGAGCTGTCACTAACGGGCCATGTGACCTCCCTTAGCCCAGTTTCTTCCTCTCTGAAGTGAGGGGCGAGAATGGGGGTGGCCTGAGCATTTTTTTTAATGTTTGCATTTCGGTGCTCTTGGGCGGGGGCCTCCAGCCTCGCCGTTTCCAGTTGTCTCTGTCCCTTTTCACCTTTCCCCGGACTTTGCTTGCCTGGTGCCTGAGGGCCTTTCACCTTACTATGATTTATATGGGGCTCTTTCAGCTCAAAGATTTGGAATTCTGCACAGAGTTAGGGTTGATTCTGCCAGGGTCACTTGTGAACGTGGCACGACCGTTCTCTTTTCACTCATCCAAAATGGAATCGTTTTGGGGACCCGGTAGTTTGAAAGGCTGGTAGTGGGCGTGCGTCGGAAGCCCTCTTGGGACACCTGTTGAGGCACGGAGGTGCCCCGCCTGCTGCCCGTTTCACCGCAGCCTGAGCCTGAGGCATTTACTTTCTAGACTGTTTCCCTTGCCAAAATGGTAACCTACTTCTTTCTTTGAGTACCAGGCCATTTCTCTTTTGGTTTCTTTGCTTGGAGTAGGGAGTGACTTTTTTTTTTTTTTTAAGAAAATAGGTATTTCAAGAACTTTTTTTATCGACAGTTTTTTTTTTCCCCATGACCCTTTGTGGCAATTGTGTTTTCGGACTGTGTCACAGTCAGGTAAGCAGAGTTTGTTTGAAAAATGCTTCTCGAAGTACCTGGCTAGAATGTGTTACAGATAGTGGCTGGGTTTCATGCCACACTGCCTATGACATTTGTGTTGCAAAGGCTCGTGGAAATTTGTGTAGCCAAGTCTAGCAAAAATGGGTTGTGTGTCCTTAGGGGCAAGCGCAGGGGGCCGTCTGTCTGTCCATCCAGCCATTCATTTGATGCCAAGTCCCTTTGAACAAATCCTTGCTGCTAAAACCCAGCCCCTGCCCTCAGAGAGCCTCAGGTCTAATTTGTGGGATGTTGGAAATCCTGAGTTGACCATTGCCGTTTTCAGTCCTTTAAAGAAAAACTTGGGATCCATCTGGACACCGATTTCTGGTACTACTGGTAGCTTGTGGAATGTCCCCATTTTGGTTAAGGGAATTAAGATTTAAAAAATTTTATTTTTTGGTTTCAGGCTTTATTTTTTTTAGAGCAATTGAAGGTTTTCAGAGAAACCATGTTTATAGTACCGAGTTCCCATCTATCTCCAAGCCCTATTCGTTTGTTGTGCTTTATATTTGTAAATGAAAGCTTTTTCAAAAAAACTTTTTTTTTTTTTTTAAACTCTCCTAGGCATTTTAAATTTAATCATTTTACAGTCCTTCTCTGACCCGTTTCCAGGTGTTGTCCATAAAACTTCTGCACATCAGCCAGTTTCCAATGCAGGTAACCTCATTAATTCATTTTCACGCCCTGCTGTTCTAGTTCTTCTTTCAGAGGGCCTTTGAGTCTTTCATGGGAGAACACTGCCCCAGGCCAGGCTGCGTCCTGCCCCAGAGCTGAGCTGAGCCCTCTTGTCATTTTCTCCTTGGCTCTGCTTGTTCCAGCTTCTTTTTGTCAGAGGTTCTAGTTGTTGGCTTTCCCATAATTGAGGTCTTGCCTTTCACACACTTAGTGCATTCTATCCATTGAGTGCCTCCTGTGTGCCGGGCAATGTTCTTGGTGCTGGCAATGGTACGGGGAGAGTCCCCCTCCACATGGAGCTTAGGGGAGGCAGACAGTGAGACTCCGTGCTGTGAAGAAGAGGAAGGCAGGACTGGGGGCAAGTGTTGGTGTGGGAGCTGAGATTTTAGGAGAGGTAGACAGGAATAGCAAAGCCATGGGGATATTTGCCGGAGGAGCATTCCTGGCTGGAAACAGTAGTTGCAAAGGCCCTGAGGCAGGGAGAATTCAGATTAGAGGTCCCAGAGGCAGTGGGGCCCAGATCATGTGAGTCCAAATTGGCGGCAGTAAGGCCTGTGTGTTTTTGTTCTGAGAGAGGTGGGAGCCGCTGGAGAGTTTTGAGCAGGGGGACATGGGCTGAGAGCTTTGCTGGCTCTTGCTGGGTGAAAATAGATAGAAGGGGAGGAAGCAGCTAGAAGACCGAGATTAGTGATGGGGGTGGGGGGAGAGATGTGGACAGATTCTGAGTAGGACTGATAAGATATGATGATGGACCAAATGTGGGAGGTGAGAGAGTCAAGGAGGACCCCAAGGTTTCTGGCCTGAGTACCTAGAAAGAAAGTGACCATTGCCTAAAATGCCCAAGCCGCAGGTTTAGGCGTGTCAATTGATTCCAACTGGACACACCCAGATGGAGCTGCAGAGGTGGTGGTGGGTGTTTGGGGGTCCTTGCTGGAGATGTACACCTTCTTGGGAATTTCCCATTCTGAATGCTCTTTCTTGGCCTCTGGGCCTCAGGCAAGGCCACGTCCTCAGTTCTAGGCCCCTGAGGCCTTCCATGGACATTCCTTCTGTGAAGGCCATTCAGTCATTGACCATTTCATGTGCTGCCTCTGTGGGGTTGCATCTGGAGGAGGTCTGGAGTCTAAAGCAGCAGAGAAGGCAGGACTCTTGAGTCCATCAAAAATGCCTTCCGAAAATTCCCTAAATCCCAGAAAGTGCGGTATTCTATAGCTCTCCCTAAGTATGCGCATTTTAAGGAAGCAGTGTGAGCTCTGTAGTATCCTAGAGGATCGCGTTCAGGACTTGAGACCAGCGAACTCCGCACCTTTGTTGTGCAGCTGGCAGCCGCTTCCTGGCCGGGCTTTCTACCGCTGTCCTTGGTCATTGCTTTTCTGCTGCCTCAGCTCTTGAGCTTCTCCCTCCAGTGCGGTGGTCAGGGCTGCACAGACCCTGGCGTTCCCTGCTCAGTGGTCAGGAAAGGAAACCTTCCTTTCAGGACTTCTTTCCGTGGTTTTTGCCCAAAGCAGCAGACCGCTCGGGCGTCCGTCACCCGCTGCCCGGGCCGCGTGAGCGCCTGGCTGCAGGCGCAGCCCTCTCTCCTACGGGAGCGGAGTCCCCGCCTTCCGAACTGAATGCGGGTGCACGCGAAGATGCCCGCTCCCCTCTGGAGCCTCTCCAAGCATGGGGGTCCTGATGAGAGAGCTGCGGGGCCAGGGCGGCAGCGTGGGTCTTGGCGGGCGTTGCGCCTGCGGTCCCCACGCTTCTGGTCTGCGTTTCATGGGTGAGGGAGCTGCAGCCCAGGTAGCTTCCCCAGGTTGGCCCCGGGGCTTGAATTCTGGTCTTAAGGCGCCCGCTGAACTGCATGGGAATATTCCTGCATCTCGTCTAAGAGCTTGATGGCTTAGAGGGCAGAGAAGCCAGCGTCGGTGGAGTGACAGGCTCTGCTGCACCTGCTGCGGCCACTGGCGTTGGTCCCAGCAGCCTGGCCAATGGGGTTTTCCTGAGTCCCGTTTGCTGCTGAGGTTTGGGGGGAGGGGAGGTCCTTGCCCAAGGTCTTAGTCCTGCCAGGTGCAGAGCCAGGATTTGACCCCAGTCCTGTCAGACGGCTGGAAATAAGCCACGTTCAAGCTGCTTTTCAGGGATGTGGGACTGGAGGTAGGCTGGGTGGGAGGAGGGGGAAGGGCATTCCAGGCAAGGTAGAGAGGCAGGCTGGAGGCTGTGGCCAAGTGACCCGGGGTGGGGGTGGGTGGGAGTGGGGTTAGCGGGGTGCAGAGGTCTGTTGGCGCCGAGTTGTGGGTGTGAGTTTTGTCCAGAAGGCCGCTGAGTCCGGGAAGGGGATTGGCCTGCTCAGTAGACTGGGGAGCAGGGTGCAGGGTGGCGGGAAGGAGGCGGGAGCTCGAGGCAGGGAACCGACCCTTGTCCTTGGGGGCTTGAGTGCCTTCTGCTAGCTTCCCACCAAATCCTGTAGGAATCTTGAAACACACACCCTCGTTCCTTGCTCTCTGTCTTCCTTTGAGGGGGCTTCCCTTTGTTCAAGTGGCTACGTGCACCGGCCTCGCTTAATTTTGGGTTAACTTTACCAGTCTGGACCATCGTTCATCACAGAGGCCTAGGACACCTAGGAGCCTCTTGGGGAAGGCTCCTCCACGTGCTCCTGGCCCATCACTGCTGCGCCCTGGCACGCTCTACTTGGGATTTCAGCCTCAAGTTTGCTTTGCCTTATCTCCTTTGCTATCTCTAAAGGCAAATCTGCCGACTGGGGGCTTAAGGACTTCTATATTCTTTGTTTAACATGGTGTGGGTTTCCAGCTGGAAGGTCATTTTCCATGTCTGACATGTTCCTGTGATGAGGGAGCTGCTGTGTGTTTTGTGAATAAAGTTTTATTGGGACACAGTCCTGCCCATTCAAGAAGCTTGCAAGCCTGAAGTTTGAGCCGTTACAAGAAACATTTGCTGCCCCCACTCTACAGTGAGTTGTGTCTGTGAGCAGTGCTGAAAATCCCTTAGTTCATATTTTTCTTTTTCTGAAGAACTCTTTATATCTTAAGACACTGCTTCACGGATTCTCCCACAGATGTGTGGTTTGGAGGAATAAGCACATTTTGAAGTGTTAAGGAGTTTAAGAAGCATTAGACTTCTGAGTCTTTTGTTTTGTCTAGAAAATCATGTCAATTTTGTATTCTATTCTAGAACCATCAATGCTTGTTTTAATAGGAAACATTTTTCCTCCTTAATCTTTGAGTAAAATGTATGCTACTTGATCTGTCCTTTGGTTCTTAGCTTCATCCTGTCTCAGAAATATGCTATTAAGATTTTCAGCTTTCTTTTGGTCTTAAGTTGCAAATATTTGTCCTTTGTTTTGAATTTTAAGTGTAGTTTGAAGTTTGATATTATTATATATTCAAATCTGTCAATCTTTTACTATGCCATCTCTTAAGATTTATAAATGTTTCCTTAGTTCTTTGTTTTTTTTTATTATTTGACTAATTTAATATTGAATTGTAATGTGTTATGAGGTAAGGATTATTTTTTTCCCTAGTAATTCTTTTCTCATGAACTTATTCAGCCTTTTCTTAATTCCTCATATGCCACATTCTTAGACCTGCTATGGTACTTACAGTTTTATTTTTATTTTTTTTATTTTTATTTTTTTTTTTTAAAGATTTTATTTATTTATTCATTTATCCCCCCCTTGCTGCTTGTGCTCGCTGGGTCAGCTAACCACGCCATGCGGGCGGGCTTGCCTTCACCAGGAGGCCCCGGGAACCGAACCCAGGGCCTCCCATATGGTAAACGGGAGCCCTACTGATTGAGCCACAGCCGCTTCCCCTTACAGTTTTATTCCATTTATCTTTTTATTCTTTTGCCACAACCCTGCTATTTTAATCATTATAAGCATTTTATAGTAGGCTTTATTTAGTAGTGCCTGTGCTCAACTTTTTTTTTTTTTTTTTCAGTGTTTTTCAATTTATAGTTTCAAAATATTTCGAATGGGAAACTTTTCACTAAATGTATAAGCTATTTTGTGAGACTGGTCATTTTTATAATATTTAGTTCTGTCCATGGACATAGTATGTCTCTTGATTTATGAAGATTTCACCTATCTCACAGTTTTCTGATTTATCCCCCCAAATATATATAGTTTTCAGATTCTTGATCATTGCTTTTTATTTTAAAATATTTGCTATTCAGATTGAGACTATCTCCCTGTCACACCATTTCCCTATACAGAGCTGGTATAGAGAAGGTACACTGTTTCCTGCCTCTATGTTTTATAATGGACATAGAGGCGTGGATGCTTGCTGAAATCTGTGGCCTAACAAGATAAAAATGTGTTTTGCTCGCATTTGTCAAGGTGGCGCTCCCTAAAGTGGTGACTTGGGAATGTAGTTTCCTTCCATTGTGTGATACAACTGACCAAAAGGTTGCTGTGGAATATTGCACACAGGCTATTTTACCACTGAGCTTGGAAATAGTCGTGTTTGCCCCAGTGTGTTGCGTCTGCCCCAGGTGCGTGGGAGACGCAGCTTTTCTATGTGCCCGTGAGGAAAATGAAACGGAAGGCTCTGTCTGCTGTGCCACCCGACCAAACCCTGTAGCTAGCTAGCCCTTATTCTTCAGTTGAGTCTCGAGTTTCTTACATAGTTGGTCACAATAGCTGCAAATGATTATTTTGTTGTTTTGTTTTCCTTTCTATGATTTTCAAATTTTTTTCTTAAGGAATTTGTTTAATATGATAGTGGTCATTCTTCTTGATTGTATATAATCTTCCATGTTGTTAAAGGAGATTCTGGTTTTTTTTTTTTTTATCCTTAAGGAGGTACCAGGAATTGAACCTGGGACCTCGTATGTGTGAAGCAGGCGCTCAACCATGGAGCTACACCCGTTCCCCAAGAAGCATCCTCTTCTCAAGGTCTCTGGCTAAATTACAACCGTCAGAGCTAGTTTTTTTTTTTTTATTTTTTATTTTTTTAAGGAACTAAAGCTTGTCACCTTGGCATTGACCTTGGAATTCCACAAAAAGTGTTGGTCTTGGTCGAATCTGCCCCTTTCCCTTGGCAACTCCCCCCACAGGCTCGGATTCTTTGCTGACCTGAGGATGAGTTCACATTTCTGGCCACGAGTTGCGCACTCTCTTGCTTCAGGCCCAGGCCCCACTGCCGTGCTGGGTAGCTGCGTCCTCTTCTGTCTTTTGCCGGCAGCCGCAGCCTTTGCAGATGCCCTATCCTCGGAGGGAGGACGCCCTCATGCCTGGCTGCACGCGCCAGCAGACCCACTCCACCCCGGCCCCCTCTGGCACTCCTGAAGGTCTCCGTTTTGCACCTGTCTTGCCACTGCCCGGGACTGCCTTTAGGTTCCAGGTCTCTGGGGCACGTGCCCTAGCTGGGTCTTGGGCCCGGTAATCCTGCTAATTCCTTGAGGTTATGCGTGGGAATTTAATGATGTTTGCGGTTTCCCAGCCTCTGTCAGGCTGTGGATGGGCTCAACTATGTTCCCCTGGACCGTTTCTGGCGGGCAGCGAACCCGAGCCCGCCCAGCGCCCTGGCCCCTGTGCTCTCGGCTGCCTGCAGAGGGTGAATGCGTGTCCCCTTGCTGAGCTGCGCTGGGGCAGGGGCAGGGGCAGGGTCCCCGGGACACAGCTGGGGAGAAAGCAGCCTGCCCAGTCTCCCTGCCTCTGCCCCCACTGAGGCCCGTTACTGAGCATCGTAATTGCTCGCGGGCATTTGTGAAAGGGTTTAGGAGCTTTGGGGGTTAGCGTAGGTTTTTCAGGTTAGTTAAAGTTTGACAGTGCTTGTTCAAGCACTGAGAAACAGTTTATTAAGGGAAAAAAAGTGGAACCAGTTTTAGCCAAGGACGACTGATTACCACCGATAATTGCCCTTGGGCTGTTCTTAACTACATCATTTTGCCAGGAATATACATCGGGCAAGCGCTCCTTATTAGGTCCTCAGGTAATGGGCGATGGGGGAGGCCCCCGTTTTCCCTGAACTGTGTGTTTCTTATTCTGTGTGTAACATGGGATTAAAATGCTCAGTGGAGGAGAGGCCTCTTTAATTTTTGAAAATCGTTGCGATATAAGCATGTGGCAAATTTATTTTTAATGACTTATTTTGTATATATATATTTATGAATCTTAAACTCCCTCCTTCCTCCCTCCCAATTACACTTTAAGTAGCACAAACAGTGGAAAAGCAGTTATTTGTTTTTTCTGGGTAAAATATTTGCGACATGACAAAGGGTTAATGTTCTTGTTTATAAGGAACTCTTGAGAATGAATAAGAAAAAAAAAAGCACATGCCTAGTGAAAAAATAGACAAAAGGTACTTGCAGTTCATAAAAGAAAGAACTATAGAAAAATGGATCAAAGAAGGCGATTGAAACCAGATGCCAGCCTTTGCATCTCACATTTGTAAAAGTTAACTCAATTGCCATGCCTGGATTTTTTTTTTTTTAACATATAGTTTTCTTGTTTTCTTGTGCTTTGTCAGTTTCTTTGTCAGTTTTCCCAGAAGGAATTAGGAAACTTTCCCATTTCTCACTTCTTACAGTAAAGGTTAAGAAATAAATGGCCTGTGAATTTGTCTAAGCCTGGCATCTTTTTTGAGGATAGTTAAAAATTTTTTTAAAAATAATTTTCTCCATTCTTGTTATTGTTCATATTTTCCAAAAATTGTTTTCGTAAAAAAATTGCCCATTTCATCAAAATTTTCAAGTAATGACCTTTTGTAAGTTCCTTAAATACAAACTAAGTATAAAAGCATGACAGGTACAAAGTGTTTTGTGTTTGCCCCTGTTTTCAGAAGATATTGTTTCCATATTAAGGTAGTATCTTTGTAATTTTAATTGAAGAGACTTTCTTTTTAAATCTGGACTGGCGGTTCTGTCAGCCTTTTTTGGCATCTGCTGAACGCATCTTGATTCAGGACCTCAGAGTTTCTGGCCTGTGGATGGTATTTACTCTGGGGTTAAATGCTTCTGCTTTTGAGGCGTCAATGTCCCTTTTAAGGACATGGTGGCAAGAGTTGGTGGTAGATGTTTAAAAATGTAAAATATGAAGATGACAATTCTATACTCCCCCCGCATTTTTTGGTGAATTTTTTTTCTCTATGAAATCAAAGTCTGGAAACACAGGATACATTATTACTTTTATAAATCCCAACTAGGAAGCCGCGGAATACGGAGCAGTCTCTTGTGTGCTCCCAGCGCTTGCTCGGCTTGCTTGGCCTTGCGCCTCAGGGGTCAGCTTCACGCTTCCCTAGCTCGCCCACAGCTCAGCCTCCTGGTCTCTAGAGCCGTTCCTCCTGCTTTCTTTACTCCTGTCTCAGACATGCATTCATGTTTTTCCATTATTATAACTTCTGACCCAATTCCTTGTTTTAGTCTCAGGTATTGTTCAGCGGAGTCGTTCCAAACACTCGTCGTACCATTCAGCTTAAAATCACTTTCCAAAAACAAATATTATCCCTTCAGCATTTTTCTGTGATTTGAAGCTCAAATGGCATTTTGTTAATTTGCAACTTTGCCTTCATGGAACTTTTCCTTTTAAATCAATATGTACTGTTTTTTTTTTCCCCAAGGATTTGCAAAAGAAGCAAGTGCATGTTGGAAAATGATTTGAATAGAGTTGTCTAAAGCAAATTGTGCAACTTATGCAACCTCTTATCCCCCCACTTCAAGATGGTTTGTTCTTTCAGACATTATATAATTGTTTTGAATAAAAGTAGAACTATACTATACAAATAGTACAAACTGCAGTTTCCAAAGAACAATACACCTTATTATAGTTTATTTAACATAAAGTAGAACTTTTTTTTTTTTTTTTAAAGGAAGTCCTGGGAATTGAACCCAGAACCTTGTACATGGGAAGCAGGTGCTTTACTCGCCCTCTAGAACATTCTTTTAAAAATATTTGGTGGGAAGCGGCTGTGGCTCAATCAGTAGGGCTCCCGTTTACTATATGGGAGGCCCTGGGTTCGGTTCCCAGGGCCTCCTGGTGAAGGCAAGCCCGCCCGCACGGCGTGGTTAGCTGACCCAGCGAGCACAAGCAGCAAGGGGGGGATAAATGAATAAATAAAATCTTAAAAAAAAAAAAAAAAAAAAAAAAATTTTGGTTACTTTTTAAAAATATTTTTCCTGTCATTCCTCTTTTCAACTAGTTCACAGTGATGGATGTTGCTTTTGTGCCTTTCTTCTGACTTTGTAAATTTTTAATAAATCTATTAGCTTAAAATACATATATGGTCCTGAAGATTTAGTTTTGGATATAGTGCCCCCCCCCCTTTTTTTTTGGCCTTGTATGCAAAATGTTTTAGAGAAAGAAAACCATCATCTTCTCCATACATAGTCTAATCACAGTGTGAATATTTTTTTTTTTGGAGTCCCAAACAGCAAAAGACCAATGTTTAGTTTCTGACATTTCATCTTTAAAAAAGTACGGGCTCACTGCAGGCTTCTAGAAGCCTGACTGGTGCAGGTCTGATGGTGTTGTGCGTATCATGTTGGTACCCGCGGTGACGGAGATGCTAACTCACCCTAGAACAGATGGTAGAGATGGTAGATTAGCGGCATAAATATTTCCAACAAGATCCTCTGTGGGGTCTGGCTGAACTGGCAGTCCCCTTGTGTGTTTTTATTCATAATTGAGGGCTGGGGTCATGGCTGAGGCAGCCACCCAAGCCGGGCTCCCTGGGTCCCTTTTCTTGTAGAAAAGTATCAACTGTGGTCACTTAATAATAAAACGAACTTCTGTGTACCTGTCAGTTATGCAGCTTAAGAAATAGAGTGAGACCCGTGTTTTTAGAAGCACTCTCCCAATATGTTAATATATTTTTAAGAGGCTTTAAAATAAGGTGATTTTTTAATAATTAAATCCCCCCACCCCCAAGTACAGGCCTTTGAGTTTGCTCACGTGGCTGTCTTCCAGGCTGCCTGGAGTCTTAAGTAACGGCGGGGGTGTCCTCAGACCTGGCTTGGACTTGTTGCGTCACGTCTCTCTATGCTCTGGGAGCCTGACCTGGGTTTTCTTACCTGGCCGTGTGGACCGAGTGGGTGCTACCTCCGGGGGTTGTAGTGATGAGATAATGCTCACACGGTGCTTGGCACAATGCGTAACATCTAGTGAGATCTAAACATGTGCTAGGGAATGTGGACTTAAAGGATTACCAATGAAGAAAGCCTAACTGAGTGAAAAATGGCTTTTCACAGGTGTTCTAACAAAACACTTTGTGCAGATGGAGAGTTGAGTTTTAAGGGACTAAGGGTGCAGCTTGTGAGCCTGCCCAGGAGTGGGCCAGAGCCTCCCAGGTGTTCCGAAAGAGTGAGGAAGTAATATAGCAAATTCTAGAACAGGGCAGGGCTGGGTGAAAAATGGACTATTCCCGCAGATGGCCTCCTGCTAGATGTGTTGTTGTGTTTTATTTTAACTTATGATTTGTGTTTCCCTAGCTAGATCTTGAGCACTCACCGGGACTCTGCAGCGCTGAGCTCCGACCTCCCGCAGCACAAGGAAATGTAGCTCAGTGCCTTGCAGCGGAGAGTAGGGGCAGGGCGTTAAGGTGGGTCTTGAGCAAAGCCTTTCTAGCTGTGCTTGGTGAAGAGCTGTCTCGACAGCCCTTGGTAGTGTCTGAACGCCCTTGTGCTTGACCTTGTCCTTTGGCCATGGTGTCAGGATGTCCTTTGGCCGTGGTGTGGTGTCAGGACCGGTGTAAACACACAATCCTGGGAATAATGAATTGTTAGTAACGCCAAGGATAAGGCCATGGATTGTGGTTTAGTCCAAATTCTCTTAAGTAGATTAAATTAGAAAATAAACAGGCACAGTCTTGCCATTTGTACTGATTACCAGGTGGGAGTTAAATATATTTTCAGTTTTCTTTCCGTGCTTTTGTCACTTTTTTTTCTGTCAGGAAACACTGGTTGGGTATCTGCTGCTCTGGTTTTTGTGTGGGCAGGCGTGGGGCTGGGGGGTTGGCAGGGAGCCCTTAAGACCCGTTCCCTCACCCTTTTTCTGGCCTCCTGTTTTCAGGCATCAGGTTTCGCTCTGATGAGACTAAACACATAGGTACGCATTTCTAAGGAGCAGTCCTTTTTGTTGGTTTGTTTTTCCCAGTCCCTTCTTTCCTCTCACCCTCTACCTTGTCCCAAAGCTACTCTCCTTTTGACAGGGTTTTTGATTATTTAAGACTTTTTGCTGTTATAAACAATACCGCACTGAAATTTCATATACATGTTTTTAGGAGCATAGTCATAAGTAAATCCTAGAGGTAAATTGTTGGGTCAAATGCATAAGACTTTAATTTTGATAAATAATGGCAGGTCATTGTTCCACAGAGAAACTGCAAGCATCTGCACTCCTTACTGGCACATACTCTCAAACAGCTTGTAAATTTAATGTTAAAACTAAGTTTATTCAATATGGGTATAAAGTATATCAGTGTTATATCTATTTATTTTTAACTTATACAATAAAATTTGCTCTTCAGGTACACAGTTCTAAGGGTTTTCACACATGCAGAGGGGATCATTCCTTTTAAAAAGTATTTCACTTACATTCTCTAATAAAAGCAGTTTTTGCTTACTGGTCATCTTTTAAAAAAAAACAAAAATGCTTAAATTCCAAAAATTTGGAAGAAGAAAATATCCTCCTTGGTCCTACCATCTAACGACACCACTATGAACATTTTTGCATTTCTTTCCACTCTTTCTGTGTAGTTTTTTTTTTTAATTTTAAAGCCACCGTCATCAAATTGCATGCATTACATTCTTAAAGGTAACATTTATGAAGGATGATGGAGGTAATGGGGAGCCAGTCTGGAATACCTGCAAATTAAATGTTTTCCCAGCTCTCAGGGTTTCAGTTCACAAACCCCTTTCTCTGTGCTCTTCTTTCATTAAGCTTCTCTCTCAAATCTCCAGTCTTGGGGAGCACTCATCTAATAGATATGCCGCCATCACTCAACATGTCCACCCAGACCTCATTTGCCCTTCATTATTTCTCAGAGACCCATCTTCTCCAAGAGGTCGTCTTTGACACCACGTCTCCAGCTTTTTTCCCTTTGAAATTGCTCCCTCTGTCCATCCTTCCTGTGCATTGCCTTACTTGCTAGACCCTTCTGCTTGGACTAGTGCAGTAGCTTCTCGTTCTTCTGCCTTAGCCTTTATTCTGTGGTGGAATCTCCGCTCTCCTTAGCTGCACGGCAGCTCCAAGTTTCGTGAAGCGATGTTGCATTCACAGTTGGCTTTCGAGGCGCCTCAGACCCTGGGGGAGTGCTTCTATGCTCCCTCACCATGTGTTGGTGTGGGCTGGCGTTCTGGTGCCCTAGAAACTCATGGTCCTGCTGACCTCCATACTGCTGTAGCGGTGCTGCCTCAGGACCCTCTCCACCTTTCATGGCCGACCCCCAGTGCCACTTCCCAAAAGCCACTTCTGACCATTCAAGCCTTGTACGTTCTATCTCTGAGTTCTCAGGAGCCCCATGATTTGTAGTGCACAGTTTGATGATAATGTGTTTTTCTTAGTTTTTCCAGCCTCTCCAGTTGGATGCATACTCTGTTCCATCCTTCCGTTTTCATCTCAGCACTCAGACCATGCAGCAGTCAGGAAGCTAGTTGTATTCCATTTCTGAGCGTTTATCATAAAGATTCTAAAATAAAATATTAAGATCTTACTAAACCGAGAAAAGAGAAAGCATTCTGGCACCTTTTTCTTTGTCATCAAGAATGCCAGGTGACAGTCCCTGCCCGGCTTTCACAGCTGAGGCTACTACTTGGCTCGATGCCTAGAACCTGCAGGTGGGCTTCAGGTTCTGATTGAGGTGCATTTTAGACGTTGGGGGAACTACCACATATGTTGAGGGACTTGGGTGAAAACTCCATCAAAACTTCTGAGGAGAAATACCTATCATTTTGGCAGCCGATTTCTGGTAATTCTGGTGTTTTGGGTTTATGTAGGCTCTGTGTGCTTTTGACTTTGGGTCTTACTCTCTCATTACCAAGCATTATATAAAAATGTGTTGCCTATAGTTTGATCAGTAGCAACAAGAGAACTAAATATTTACTGGAGAAATTGGATAGTTTCAAAAACCTGTGTAAACATATGGTGATTACAGAGCCTACATAAGATCAGGAAGGATGATGGAATAGTTGTATAATGGTTACTATGAAAAAGATTCCAAGCAGATTAGACAAATGCTGGCCTTTTCAGTTGGACATGTTTTTAAATTCATGTGTTCATGTTGGATTAAGATCACCTGTTTGAAAATTGTCTGACTTTCTGTGTGGCATGAAAAAATCTCGTCAATAATTTTGCCCCATTCCTTCCAAAGATGTTCTTTTTAAATCCAGATATTTAATTTTAGGTTTGTCATCCAAAGCCTGAACCTGCGGTCTGGTACTATGAAGCCTTTCTGGATTTGAGGCGTGTTTACCCTTGGATGAGCCCAGTGTTTTACTTAGGGTTCTTGTGCGGCTCTGGGCTTCTGGTGACGAGCCCCTGGAGCCCCTTTGACCTTTTGGCTTGTGCTCGCTCGCCCGTGCCTTCTGCTGTGGCCTCTCACATCTGGCGTCCCGCATCCTTCTCCCCGTGCTCCAGCTGTGGGAAATCAGGTCGTGGCACCTGCTTCTGCTCATCCCTGCGCAGGCTGCATCTGGTTGTGTAGGCTAGTGATGTAGGGTTTGTTTTGGCGTTTGGACTAAGCTGTAAAGCTGTGCCTGTGCGTGGGGGTGCGTGGGGGTAAAATGGAAACATCAGAAGCCCCATGGAGTCTGGTCAGGACTGACGGGGCTGTGCGCTCTGAGGTAGCACGTCCTTTTCTTTCCCTGGTATCCATGTTCTCTAGGCACACCACCAAGAGACTTAAACAGGAGCCACATATGTAGTCTTAGCAGCTCCATTTAAAGAAGTAAAAGAGATAAAATTAACTCAATAGCATTTCAGCGTATAAACAATACAAAAATTACCGTGGAGATGTTTTACCTTTTTTTTTTTAAACAGTAACTGGTATGTATTTTTTTTTTTTTTTTTTAATGATTTATTTACTTTATCCATTTTACCCCCCACCGTTTGCTGTTTCGTGTCCATTTGCTGGGCAATTCTGTGTGTCTGTTTCCTGCTCTCTCTTCTCATCCTTCTCCTCCTGTCTTCATCGGGATTCAATCCTGGGGACCTCCGATGTGGGAGAGAGGCACTCTGCCACCTGCGCCGCCACCTCAGTTCCTGATTTCTCAGCACATCTCATCTTGGCTGTCCCCTGTGTCTCTCTCCTGTTATGTCATCATCTTGCTGCGTGGCTCAGCGGGGCCTACTGACCACGTGCCTTCTGTATTTTTCTTTATTTTACTGGGAGGTCCTGGGGATCGAATCCAGGTCCCTCCATATGGCAGATGGATGCCCAACCATTTGAGCCATGTCCACCTACCTCTGGTATGTATTTTGCACTTAGCATATTTCAAGTGCTCCTTTGCCTTGGGGGGCCGGTGGTTCCAGTACTGGGCAGCACAACTCTAAATCCACGTTGCTTTGTCTACCACATATGTTTTCAGCATCTACTATGGTTTCAACATTGAAGCTTTTGGATTTTTAGTATTTCATAATGTAAGTCACCTTCATTTCAGGGACTGTGTACTAATACACACTCATAGTTGAATGATGTTTGTAGCACTTCCCCATTCATTTTCCTTTCAAATTTAGAGGTTTCCCATCACCTGGAAAATGCTTCTGAACCAATTCAACAAGTAAACTGGATTGATAGGCAGTATTTCTAGATGTTAATTCAGTTACGCCTTGACTTGAGAAGAAGAAAAAATTAACACTTGAAAAATATATTTTTTAGTAATTTTTCTTTTCACTCAAAAGTCACAAATGATTTTGGACAAGTTAAGGTTGGGTTGCAATGAATGTTTTTCACTTATATATATATATATATATATATATTTTTTTTTTTATTTTTATATATTTTTTAAATTTTACCGGGAGGTCCCTGGGATCGAACCCAGGTCCCTCCATATGGCAGACGGACGCCCAACCATTTGAGCCACATCCGCCCCCCTGTTTTTCACTTTTAAAAATGAAGAATTGATGACCTTAGAAAATGGGAAATGCGGTAACTAATGTTAGATAAGAATTACCTTTGGAAGAGTTGAGATCTGAGAATAAAAGGGCCTGAGTAGATCCAGGAAAATTAGGAATCCCTGGCACTGTGGGTTTGCGGAGCGGTAGATCCCAGACCTTCTGGCCACGCTTTTGGTTTTCTTACAACCAGAGTGCTGTCAGCAAGTCCTTGGAACGGGAGCATCACCCTGCTGCTGCTTTGGGGCACATTAGCTACGGTGTTTCTTCAGCGCTAGTTTTGAGTGCTTTAATTTGATTTTCTAGTTTTCTTGCCCATATATTTCAGCATTGTCATTAGACAGTGACTTTAGGCTTTAAAAATTGTCCTACATACACATTGTAGAAAAATAAAATAAGAACAACAACAAAAAAAATCCATCTATAATCCTATCATCTGGAGATATCACTTACAATTTTGATGTTTTTCCTCTTTTTTTTTTTCTCACTAAAAATGAGATTATAATGTATGTTTTGGAATCTGCTTTCCCTCCACTCAGTGATACACTCAGAACCACATTTCCATGTTAGTGAGTTCTTCTATTTTCAAGTTTTTAAAATCCCCATGGTATTCTGTTAAAAGAATGTGCCCACGGTTTAATTAACTAATCCCCTATTTTTAGATATTAAGGTTGTCATGTGTTTCCCCCCCCTCCCCGTTTTGGATTACTCTAAGCACTTTTATTGAACACTTTCATAATGAAAAACTTGAGCCTATTTAAATTATTCCGTTAGGACGAATTCCTTCCTTAAAGAAAAGAGTAGGCTTTTGAGTCAAAGGATGTGTACATTTTTGAGCTTTTATTTGATTTTGTTAAATTACCTTCTAGAAATGTTACGCCAATTATTATTCTCACCAGCAGTAAATCAAGGCGCCTGCCTGCTAAAGGGACATTAAAAAATATTTAGTAATTATTATGATTTGATGAGTGAAATTACAAATGATACATTTTAACTTTATGCCCTTTTGGATTTTTCACTTTTTTTTTTTTTTTTTTTTCCTAACAAGAAAGCTTGCACATTATTGTATTCCCACCAGCAATATAGTGAAAATAATGTTAAAATAGTCTTGACAACAGTAGGTATTCTTACAGCCAAGTGGTGAGTTCTAAGTTTGTGCAGCTCAGTTTTTCTGAAGCCAGTATGTGGCCCTGGTTGCTTGCTGGCTGCTTTCAGGCCACATCCTTCACTCTTCAAACTTTTACTTTTTTGGTGGCCAACACATAGGCACCAAATACATTCAGAAAGCTGTGAATTCAAGAAAGTGGAGGGATATTTGGTGTGACTTAAGGTTATCACCTTGGGGAAACAGCAAAGGGTGCAGTGAACGATTTGATTTGCTGAGCATTTGGTAGCCAAACCACGAGCTGAAGTAGGAATAGGAATTTTCCAGGTGTTGCAGAGCTGAAGTAGGAATAGGAATTTTCCAGGTGTTGCAGCGTTCCAGGTGGAGAGAGTCTGAGATTGTGCCCTGCAGCCTAAAGATAAGGAAAGGCCTCCGAAGCCTCCATTGAGATTCCGGCCTGACTGCCATGAATAAGCTTGACCACATTGGGGGTTAAATCAATCCACCTATCCACATCTATACGCCTATCTTCTATGCAAATGCAAACATATCCTCCTGAATTAGACTGGATCTTCTAACTACACCCCATGAAGCAATGAGCAGTTCTCCTGTAACCTTGGTAGGAAAACTTTTAGAATTTGTTACAACAGGCCCATATTGACCTTCTGTGGTGATTGCCTCATGTCCTCTGGAATAAAGTGGGTAGAGATGTATACAGATATTTGCCATTACACAATACACCATGGGGTAGGAGGGCAGGAAGTGGAGGGAGTGCTTATCTGATGACTTATTCTCTTAATGAACTAAGAGATGGAGGTCATAGTTGACAATAAGGAAGCCAAGTGTGGGATTGGATGGAAACTGTTTTGGGGGGCCTGGAGAGGATGACTAAAAGTGCTAGCATTTAGAGAAAACAAAATCAAGGGTCCAGCTAAGCCCAGAACCCATAAATGTATAGTGGAGAAAGTCATCACATCTGGGTTCTCTCCAGCAGAGTTCAACAGGCACAGAAGAATTCAGTGGGACTGAGCTACTGTGGGAGCTCGGCAAGCTCTGGGGTCAGACAGGTCAAAGAGTAAGGAAATCGAAGCATTGGTAAGATGACAGTACTAAATGTGGAGTCCTCAGCAGGTAAAAAGGTCCACGAAAGCAGGAGAAACTAGAGAGTACCAAAGGGTCCGAGGAACAATGACGCCATCCAAGATGATGTTAGAAGATGCACCAGAAAGAAAAGTAGCAAGGCATTTTTTTTTCCCTTTTATTTCTAGAAAATAAATGACACCATCTCCTTACTTGAGTATGTGTTTTCCCCCTTTCAGGCTTTGAATAAGATTTAATTATTTGAGGATGCTTGTTCCATTACTGAAAACAGAAATGTGAAAACCACGGATGCAGGCGAACACCCTTGTTTTATAAAGGAAGACGTCTGAGACCCTGTGGTTAATGACTTTCTTTCCCTGGTACCACCGAGCATGGCCTAAGGTGCAGGTCTACAGACTCCCGGGAGGCAGTGTTTCCCACTCACCCCCACTCTCACAGGGTCTAGCTGAAGGATTCTTGTTCATGTCCTCATTGCCAGAATCCTGGCCTGTGTTGTCAGCGCACATTAAGCTTTGGGATTGTGGATGAGTGGCCAGCCTTCAGGATCTGCCAGAGAAGCCAACTTGGTTCCTGGCAGGAGAGGTAGGTGAACAGTGAGTTTACTCATCTTACTGAGGTATCTTACCCTGTATCGTGGCCCTTCCGTTTGGTCACTATGAAGGAAAGTAACATTCAAGCCCCATGCCCCCAGGTTTGAAATATATACGGATCCAATTCCTTTTGGGAATTTAGTAGCCGGGATTATTTGAAATAGGTCTGTCATGCCAGTGCTTTTTTCAGATTTTCTCTCTAAACATGTTTTTTTTAGGGTTTAGTTTTGGCTGCTCTAAAACACCCAAAATTATAGTAAAAGCTTCTTTCTCATGAATCGGGCTCCTTTTCCCACAATTCCTGGAGTGTTGACTGATTGATATGGCCCAAGATGGCTGCTGCATCCATTGGGGCGAGGCTTGCTCACTTCCTCACATCCCATTGGGCAGAACCTAGTCATGTGACCACATCTGGCTATGAGGGAGGCTGGGAAATTTTGTCTTCATTTCTTTGTCCAGCTTAAAAGCAAGGGTTTTATTAATTGAATTACTCACCGACTGAGAGAGAAGCGTTCTTGGAGACGTCTGGTGGTCCCTGACACTTCTGCTTATGGAATATAGAAGTTGCCGCGTCAATGAAAACAATGGATACACAGAAATAAGTAGGATATGAAGTTAAAATGCGCTTTAATTCTCCTTTTGTATGTCTGAAAATTTCCAAAATGGCTTTTAAAATCTTTATTTCTTAATTAAGTACTATAACACTAGAGGGTGCTGTTAATGCATTGGTTTTCAGTGCTTTTACTTTTTTTTCAGGTTGTCTTATTACAAAATCAGAGTAGATTTTGTCCAGCTGATAATCCTAAGTCTCTTTTGCTCTTTACTCAGTTTTACAGTATATAGCATTTATTTATGAAAGACAGAAATAAGATAATCTCTAGATATGTAAAGTTTTAAAAATATTTTAGATTTTGTCCATAAAGGGAAAACAAATTAGAATTTACACTGATCAAATTAGATATTTTGATTGCACAAATATTTTTTTTTTTTTTTTTTTAAAGATTTTATTTATTTATTCATTTATCCCCCCCTTGCTGCCCGTGCTCGCTGGGTCAGCCAACCACGCTGCGCGGGCGGGCCTGCCCTCACCAGGAGGCCCCGGGAACCGAACCCGGGGCCTCCCATATGGCAAACAGGAGCCCCACCGATTGAGCCACAGCCGCCTCCCTGCACAAATATTTTTGAAGAATTAAACTTTTTTCCCTATATTTATCCAAGTGTCACCCTCTAGTGTTTTTGCCCTACTTTCTGTCCTGAATTTACTAACCTTATACAAGTATTAAGAATTGAGCTACTAATTTTTCTGCATGGGCAGGGGGTACCAAAAACTTATAAAATAAAGATAACCACGGAGAAGAAACATCTATAATCACACTTTACAGAGATTACCACGGTAAACTCCTAGGTATATAGCCCTCTATTTTCTTTGCACACTTGTACATGTTGCACAAAGATTTTTTTTTTTTAAGATTTTATTTATTTATTCATTTATCCCCCCCTTGCTGCTTGTGCTCGCCGGGTCAGCTAACCACGCTGTGCGGGCGGGCTTGCCTTCACCAGGAGGCCCCGGGAACCGAACCCGGGGCCTCCCATATGGTAAACGGGAGCCCTACTGATTGAGCCACAGCCGCTTCCCACAAAGATATTTTTGATATGTTCATTTTGTAACTTCATTTTGCAACCTTTCTGGAGTATTTTATTCTGTTTTTGTAATTAAAAACCACTTTATTTCTCAGACAATATAGTTTTTAAAAACTCATTTCCCCTTTTCAATTAATTGAACTCCAAAATCTTTTTCTATTACTTTAGTTAGACCTTCTGGAGCAGTCTTTTCTAATGGTGGTCTAATCAGGCTTTCTTCTCTTGAGCCTTAAATGGGCTGCCCTCAGCATTCTCCAGGTTAAGGATCTCATTGGTTATTGAAGATTTTTAGAAGAATATAACTAATGTGACAAGAACTTTAAAAAAAAATTTTTATCAAATACCTTTTTTGGTTTATGTTATGTTGCAGTTTTTCTTCCTCCTACCTGTTGATGTGAGTTATAATGCTAGCTTTTTTCTTCTCTGCTTTGTCAAGTTTGATAGCAGGGTAATGCTAGATTTCTGAAATGTTTTGACAAGCTTTTCATCCTTTTCCAGTGCTTTAGAGTCTCCTGGGTAACGTGACCATGCTTTGCCATGTGGAGATATTGGTTTGCCTGGGCGTGGTGGCCTGTGGTGCCTTTTTGGAGTGGAAGGGCTTTATCTGCCTACATATCCTCCTGCATGTGGTTATCAGCTCTGCCAGTTCTATTGCTTCTTTTTTTTTTTTTTTTTAAAGATTTATTTATTTACTTTATCCATTTTAAACCCCGCCTTCCCCATTTGCTGTTTTGTGTCCATTCGCTGGGCAATTCTGTGTCTATTTCCTGCCATCTCTTCTCATCCTTCTCCTCCAATCTTCACCAGGATTCCATCCTGGAGACGTCCAATGTAGGAGAGAGGTGTTCTGCCACCTGCGCGCCACCTCGGTTCCTGATTTTCAGAGCTTTCAGAGCATCTCATCTTGTCTCTCCCTTGCCTCTCTCTCCTGTTACATAATCATTTTGCTGCATGGCTCCCGGGGCCTGGCGGCTCACCGGCACACAGAGCCTGGCAGCCCATGCGCCTTCTATATATATATTTAATTTAATTTTTTAAAATTTTACCGGGAGGTCCTGGGGATCGAACCCAGGTCCCTCCATATGGCAGACGGACACTCAACCATTTGAGCCACATCCACCCCCAGTTCTATTGCTTCTTTTCCAACTAATTTTCTTTCTCCCTCTCTTTAACTTTTTTTAAAAAAAGATTTATTATTTATTTATTTATTCCCCACCCCTTGCCACTTACGCTTGCTGTGTGCTCTCTGTGTCCATTCGCTGTGTGTTCTTCTATCTGCTTGTCTCCCTTTTTACGTCACCTTGCTGCACCATCTGTGGGCGCGGGCCATCAGCTCTCAGTGGGGGCCAGCTTGCCTTCACCAGGAGGCCCTGGGAATTGAACTTGGGGCCTCCCTTATGGTAGACGGGAGCCCAATCTATTGAGCCACATCCATTTCCCTTTTTCACTTCTTTTTAAAATATTTTTTTTTCTTGCTTAATTGTAAAGTTATTTTTACACTTTCATTCTCACCTTTGCCCCAAGTATAGTTTGAGGGAGAAAAGTTTAAAAATTTTGATGTTGCGCGACTCGTTTGTTTGGTAACTATTTTTACCTCTTTTTGGCAGTGTGGTTGGACAATGAGAAATATAAATGTTCCTTTTTTGTGGGGTTTTAAAATAACATTGTGGCATGATAGATGGCCAGTTTTCACAAATGCTCTTTAAGCCACTGAAGGAAAAAACCATGATTTTCTGTGAGGTGCAAAGTTGGACGTCTGTTATATTAGTCTTATTCATTATATTGGTCAGATTTTCTAATCAATACAGAATAAAATAAACATGGGTAGCCAGCCTGTGCCCATCCCTCCAACCCCCAGCCTCCCCCTGATGTGGAGACAGATGTGTTTCTGAAGTGATAATCATTTCTTCTGCATTTCTAACAATTATGGGCATTATTCAGTGAAATAATGTTTAGAACATAAAGGTTGTATTTGTATTGTGGATTTTATGCCTCAGTAATGCCAAATGACCCTTTTTTTACCCATTTAGTATTTTCTGCCATGAATTCCATTGCTTGACATTAAGAAATAATAGGAAGGCAGCGTTAATGTTGCTTTGTTTTCCTTTCTTTTTGTTTAAGACCTGTCTGGGGAGGGTTTTTTAAATGTTTTTTTAATTTTTAGTTTGAAATGCTTTCAAACTTACAAGATAGTTACAAAAATAATACAAACCCCATTCAGAGGACTCCAACATACCCTGCCTCCCCAGATGCCCAGATCCACCAATTTTAACCTTTTGCCATATCATTCTATCCATCTGTCCGTCAGTCCAGTTTCTAAACACTTGGGTGTGATCAAGCTCCTTGAACACTTAACACATTTCCTAAGAACAAGGATATTCACTATGTAACCACTTTAAGTACAGTTATCAAGTTAAAAACATTTAACATTGACATACAATTTATAGTCTATAAATTTATACAATTTTTTTTCATATGTCCCAATAATGTCCCTTTGAACCTTCTCTCCTCCCTTGGTGGAGCCTGTCCAGGATCATGTATTGCCATTGTCTCTCTAGTTGCTTTTTTAATTTTTTTTAAAACTGTGGGAATATGTATAAAATAGAAACGTTCCCAACTCATCCACTCCCAAGTAGGATTAATCACCTTTACTTCCTATACTTGTCTGTCCCCCTAACTTTAAGTACTTCTTGTCACAAATTAAATGTTTATACATTGAGTCCAGTACCACTAATTTCTCATTATTATTATTATTATTATTATTTTATTTTTAGGAGATACTGAGGATTGAACCCAGGACCTCATACATGGGAAGCAAATGCTGAACCACTTGAGCTATATCTTCTCCTGTTTCATTACATTTTATGCATTTGCCTTTAAGATCCTGTAGGAAGTAAAAAGTGGAGTTACAAACCAAAAATACAGTAGTACTGGCATTTATATTTACCCATGTCATCATCTTAATTTCTTGATATAGCTGCTATCTATTGTCTATTGTCTTTTCTTTTCAACTAGCAGAACCCTCTTGAGCACTCATGTAGGATGGGTCCAGTGGTGAGGAACTTATCACTGAGGCATCAGTTCCTTAAGCTTGTATCCAGTTAGTATTATGCCAGAGCCCTTCTGACTGTGAGGGTTAACAAAAAAAAGAAAAAGAAAAAGAAAAAAGAAGATACCTCCCCCAGTCTGTGCAAGATTGACTTGTGTGAGGGCTCTCCTTCAGGACGTGTCCATACAATGAGTCTAGAGCATAGCTCCAGGCCAAAGCATAGGTGCCTTCTCAAGGGTCCTTCCGGCATTTGGCCCTAGGAATTCTTCTTAGGAATATCTCCTCTTCCCTAGGAAACAGTTTCTTCATGTCTGGGCACTGTATTGTCCTACAACCCCAGCACTCCCTTTCCCCAGGCTGCATGACTTGACTGCTCTCCTCCATTGTTCTGTTGGAGAGCTCTGTGAGCTGCCTTCTACTGGCAGGGACAAGTTCTGGGACGGCAGTCCCTCAGGCCACCACCAGACAGATTGGACCTGACCTACGTGCTCCTGGTATGTGCACGAGGGTTACTCTATTCTCTCTGGAGCTGAGACTGGGGACCTGCAACGGGAGCTCAGCTGTCCCTGTTCAGAGCAGGTGAGGGGTGTTGGAGGGCCAGCCTGGGTGCCAGGAGATCCTCCCGCTTTAAGTGGCCTTTTTCTTGATTGGGCGCTTGCCCTGTTCTTTAGGTTTCTGCCAGTTCCTGCGGATTGTTTAGAGCTTCGGCTGGGGAATGGTCCCCTGAAGCTTCTTGCTCTGCTGTCTTGAACAGGCCTGTCTTCTTTAATTAAATGAGTTTAACCCATATCCAGGGTTAGTTTGTGTTTTAGGCTGTTCTGTTTCAAATTCTAATAATGGTTTCCCTTAAGTAAAAAAAAGGTTAAAAACAAACAAACCTGTATATCTTCCAGGCTTATGCTAAGAGTGAATGGTATCTTTTTGATTCCTCTTTGTTTGGGAACTAGGTTTTAGCATGTTTTTCTCTCACTCTCTGCAGTCTTTTTAAATGTAATCTTGTTAGATCTGCTTTATTGCTGTTAATTACCTTTTTTATATTATATTATATTTTGAGAATAATTTGACAAATGCATTCTTTTATAACCAGCTTTACATTCATTATTTAGTCTTTTCCTGATCTTGATGGTTTTGGCATATGTTAGCAGCCTTGTATATTATTGGCCTCTTTGAATTTTGCCTCTTAGGTGGTTGGAATATAGCCTCCAGCTGATCCCTGGCATTCTGGCTTTTACGCATGAAAGGCAACTTGCCTGGGTGTAAACTTCTTTGGGAAGCCTTTTCCTCTGTAGATTTTCATTTTCTGTTGTTTGGTGGCATTTAATGTTGCCTTGGAAAATCTTGGGGCTAATCTTAATTATTGCTACTCTTTAAGTAAATCAAACATTTTCTCCTTCTTCTTCGATGTTTCTACAATTCTGTCCATCCATGAGGTTAAATTATTTTGCCTGGATGGGTCTCAATTTAGATTTTTTTTCTGTGATTTTGCCCAAACCTGGTGTGTCCTTGTAATCTCTACAGTCAGATTTATAAAAATCTGAGTTTTTTAAAAGTACACAATTCGTGACTTTTTAGTGTGTTTGCAGAGTTGCACAACTAGCGCCACAGTCTAATTTTAGAACACTTTCGTCACCCTAAAAAGAACCCCAACACATACGTAGTTACTCTGCAGTCATCCCCTCCGCCCCCCATTTCTACCCCAAATCCAGGCATCCACTAATCTCCTTCCTGTCTGGATGGACTTGCTTCTTCTGGACATTTCATATAAATGGAATCACACACTATGTGGCCTTTTTGGCTGGCTTCTTTGTTCTTTTAAGTCCAATTAGGAAGCCACGATTATTCATGTCTGGGCTTTGCTCTTTCTCCACCATAGCTCTCATTTCTTAGGTTTTTGCCTTTCTGTACTTTTTCTGGTCACAAGGAGTTCCTCAAGCCTGCCCTCCACCTCTCTTTCGATTTTCTGTGGTTTCACTTCTCTCTATCCCTTCTAAGCTAATTCTGCATTCTTGGTTTCCGTTCAGTTCTTCCCCTCCCAGTTTGTCGTCACTTGGTCTTGGTCTGCTTTGTTCATGTGACTGTCTGATCCTGTTTTCCTATCCCGTTTAAGTTTTCTTTTGATTTCTGCAGTAGATCCTCTCTGATGTTAGAGTCTTCCACAGAATATTCTCAATACAATTTCTATGTGTATTCAGGATACAGAAATGAGTATTTTCCCCCAAGCCAGTTGCTGGGGTTCCCCCTCTGCTCACCCCAGGGTCCCACCTGGTAGTTTGGGTGTCATGTTCTGGGCTTGTGGTGGTGGTACTTCTGCCTCTGAGCAGTTGGGTTACTTGGTTCCCAGCCTTCTTCCCAGTTTCTAGAAGGGCTTCTCTTCCAGTCAAATAGCCTCTTCCTCTTATGCCCACGGCTGAGTTCCCTAAGATTATTCACAAATAACACAGCTGCTTTTCTCCAGGGATTTTCCTGGCCTTTATTGCAGGGTCTGCACCTTCTGAAATAGACTGTGCTGTTCCGTGCCCCTTCTGCCCATGTGCTTGTCTTCGGAGCCTTGTGGTCCCTCTTTGCTTTTGGGGAGTAGATTCTGGTTTTGGAGAGATGGGTCAGGCATTTCTCTGCCAGGGCACATCCTGAGGGCCAGAGGGTGTCTGTTGCCCAGCTTCCTGGCATGGAGCTCTGAGTTAGGACAAGGAAAGAGCTTGCCTGGCCACAGGTGTGGCTTCTTCCCTTACTGGTGTCAGCCATCTGTCAGCCTTTGTGGGCTTTATGGGCTTTATGGGCACTTCACACCAGATGCCACGTTCAGCTGGACTCTAGTGGTCACCCCTCACCATCACAGCTGCTTGTGTGCTCTGCCCACCGTTTAATGAAGAGCATACCTGGAGGTCTGGTTTTGATCTCTGGAATTTTTTTGAGCTTTGAAAATAATTGTCCTGGGCCCCTAATTGGGGAAATGTCCAGGGAGTAAAGTAAATCTCCTTTTTCACTGAGCTGGAAATGGTGTGGGTGGACTTGTTTGTCTGAACTGAAGGGTTTGGAGAGATAGGTTTTAATTTCCCACATTTGTGTGGGTTTGAGAAATATAATCCCAGCATCTGTTTAGTTTCAACAATAGACGGTCCAGCCTGCCAGGTAGAAGCCTTAAGGGACCACCCCCGAGGCCTGCAGTGGCCGTTGGTGGCCAGGTGGTGGCTGCCGTGTAATGTAGATGGCGTGCAGCTTCCGCTGGCTATAAAAGCCTGATTCCCTCGGCACCTGGGAGCGTCGCGGGCGAGTGGCGGGGCGAGCGGATCGCAGGGCTGCTGGGTGTCGACGGACGGGCGACCTTGGTTCCTTCTTCATAGGCTGGGGGCTTCACTCACAAGGTGAGACCCTTTCTTGGTACACACACTGAGCTTTGAAGAGCGGGCTCTGAGGCTGCGTGCCTTACTGCGTGTCTCTGTATCTGTGTATCTGGGTGCACCCACGTGTGCAGTGTGGCTGCATGCACGGCTGTGTCCTGTGCGCAGAGCCTACATGCCCGACAGTCGCCTCTGTGTGTGTCTGCGTGTCCATGCGTGTGCCTGTGTGCCCGTGTGTCCACGCATGTGCCCATGTGTCCATGTGTTTGCCCACGTGTGTGCCTGCGTGTCCATGTGTCCATGCATGTGCCTGTGTCCATGTGTTTGAGTGTCCATGTGTCTCTGTGTCCGTGTGTCCACACGTGTGCCTGTGTGTCCGTATATCTTTCTGTGTGTCCGTGTGTCCATGTGTGTGCCTGCGTGTCTGTGTCTTTCTGTGTCCGTGTGCCCATGCATGTGCCTCTGTGTCCATGTGTCTGTGTGTCCGTGTGTCCATGCATCTATGTGTCCATGCATCTGTCTGTGTGTCCGTGTGTCTGTCTGTGTCCATGTGTCTGTGTCCGTGTCCACGCGTGTGCCTGTGTGTCCGTGTGTGTGTCTGTGTGTCTGCGTGTGTCTGTGTCCATGTGTCCATGTGTGTGCCTGTGTGTCCATGTGTCCACGTATGTGTGTCTGCGTGTGTGCCTGTGTGCCCGTCTGCCTGTCCGTGTGTCCACACGTGTGCCTGCGTGTCTGTGTGTCTGTCTGTGTCTATGTCCGTGTGTCCATGTGTGTGCCTATGTGTCCACGTATGTGTGTCTGCATGTGTGCCTGTGTGCCCGTCTGCCTGTCTGTGTGTCCACACGTGTGCCTGCGTGTCTCTGTGTCTGTCTGTGGCCCTCTCCGCGGGTCTGTCTCTCTGTGCAGGTGGCTGAGCACCCTGGGCCCAGCTCCTGCACGGGTTATCGGAGTGTGTCCCGTGGCTTCCTCGCGTCGGGATTGCTTAGAGTTTATGCTGCTGACGTAAGGTCCGAGCAGCCCTAGATGGCCACGGCCCTGCTAAGTGCGGGTCAAGGCCTGGCAGTGGAACCGGGCGTGCCCCCAAGACGGCACCAGGGCTTTAGGAGCCCCTCTCCTTTATGCTCAGAGCCCAGCCCGGCCGGGGCTGCCAGGGCTGGGTGTGCCCTTTGCTTTTACGTTTTCCTTTCCTTTATGTAGAATTTTCAGGGATTCGGTGACAAGTGTGTGCACACAAAAAAGAACGTAGAGGAAACAACTTCATGGAGAGCTGGAATCTCTTTTATAGCTGAATACTTATTTCTCTAATCCTTTTATGAAAGTTTTTGAGTTATTAAAAAAAAAGGGTTCAGTCACCAAAAAGAGCATATAGACCTGTGGCAAAGGATTCTAAGTTTGTAGTCTCTGTATTTAATGGCTCTGTTCTTTACGGATTTCTTAGGCACACACTCTTTTGCCAAAAAAAAAAAAAAAAAATCTCTATATATAGATACACGTATGTATGTATGTAAGATGCAGGCTTGGAAGGTTTCAAGACTCCCTTCTCTTGAAGGCCAGGGAGCAGCTTTGCTCCTCCTCCGTTGAGCACTGTGTCCTCCGAGCACTTCAGGCCAACTGCAGCCTTCATGCCAACGGGGAGGTGACGTGTCACCAGTGTCTTTTCCTTTACTTGGGAGAGTGCAGGGAGGAGGAGAGTGAACTCTGTACGTTGGATTATGAGGCAGCAGGGGTGGACTGGAAAAAAAAAGCTTTGAAGGAGAGATTTGCAAATGGAATTTTCTCCTGACAGGAAGAAAGCAAGTGTTTGGGAGAGCTCAGCCAGTGTGCACAATACTGAGCGCATATGATGCACAGTTTAGAAATCAAGCAAGTGAGGTATAGACCTCTCTGCAGGTAGAAGGAGGAAACTGGGCTTTGGCACTTGGGGCCGAAGGCAAGGATAAGAACATCTCAGAGAGGACCGGGATTGCCTGAGGGGTGATAGGAGAGAGGACTGATAGCTGCTGAGATGTGATGAGGCTGCAGTGGCTGGAGATGAAGTGTCCCCCCAGGTTCCCCCTCCAGGGGGAGAAGGTTTGAGTCCTCAGGTGGGCCGTGGGCAGGGTTAGTAGGCAGCGCCCTCTGCAGTTAGGACCAAGGATGCCCCGGCGTGGCAGGGGACGTGGAAGAGGAGATGGCGTCACTCCTGTCCTTGCTGTCCTGGCCAGTTCCTTGGCTTCCTCCTGCGTGACTTTCAGCCCTGACCTCCTAGGCCTTGACCCCTTAGTCAGCCCGGAAGGAACAGGAAGGATGCTGCTTTGTCCTTGGCTTTTGTCCCAGGACAAGTTAACCTCTTGTGCCCCTGTTTTCTCAACTGTAAGATGGAGATACCAACATGCCCTCCCAGAATTTTGAAGGATTAGGTGAAATCATATTTGTGTCTCAGACACATGGTAGGCGGTTAGTTAATTCTGCACATCTTGTCTTTAAAATTCCATGTGGAATTAGCATTCCAGTGGCTCCTGTAATGACATGAATAATACATTTAAATTAGTGGTTAAATAAAAAATGATACCATTTGGTCAAAGAGGGTATGTTAAAAGCCTGTCCTGCTGCCTTAGTTTCCTCGCGTTTACACTTCTGGTGCGGTTCTGATCCACAGGCCCCCTTCTGCTGCACGACACTCCCTTCCCCTCTCAGATCCCAGCTCCAGGATTTCCCCGGATGACTCTGGAGGGCAGGTATTAGGTTTTATTTCTGGTGTATGACTAACTGGTCCATATACCTGAATAGCCCCAAATACCTGAGTGCCTTTTACATGGAGGGTGCTCTGACCCTGCCCCTTTTGCAGCCTCCCTGGGGAGCTGGGCAGGGAATGCTGTAGCCACGGAAACATGGAAGAGGGGCAGCCTGGCCCAGGAATGCTTCTCAGAGGAGGAGGTCTGAGCTCAGACCTGAGCGTGGCCCATGTGGATGGTGCCGGGGGCAGGTGAGGGATGAATCTTAATGTCTTGTCAACCCCAAGAATTGAAATCAGGGACTCGCGTTCATAGCTACGTTATTCACAGTAGTCAAAAGGTAGGAATAGCTCAAGCGTTCATCCACAGGTGAATGGATGAGCAAAATGGGGTCTCCCCAAACAGTGGTGGAGTCTGTTCTGCCCTCGAAAGGAGTGAAGTTGCGATACATGAGACACCTATGGGTGAACCTAGAAAACATTAGGCTGAGTGAAATAAGCCAGACACAAAGGGACAACCATTGCGTGCTTCCACTTACATGAAATACCTAGAATAATCCAATTCACAGAGGCGGAAAGGAGATTGGAGGGTACCAGGGACTGGGGAGCTGAGGGCACTGGGGACTGAGACTTAATGGGTGATGGAAAAGTTTGGTAATGGACAGTGGTGATGGTAGCACAACATTGTGAATGTGATTAATGCCACTGAATTGTACACTTAAAAATGGTTAAAATGAAATTTTATGTTATATATTAACACAGTTTTTTTTAAAAGGTCTAGTTGTAACTTTATTTAAGTGAAGTTAGGGGAAGAAGTTTCTGCTGGAAGGCCCCAGCCACAGTGGGCACGACAGCTTCTGATACCACGTTTCGGCAGAACAGGAGACCTCACTGGTGACCCCAACAAAGCAGAGGCCCCCCGCTTTACTGCTTTCTTGTTTGTTGACGACACCTCTGCCCCGACAGCCAGTGAAGGAGCCAGCGTGGTGATAGGGCGCCGGCAGCGGGCCAACTATTGGGGTTCTCACGGCTCAGGGCTCTGTGCAGATCGTTATCAGCAAAGCTTGTCTCAGGCTGCTTTGAGGATCTTTTCTGGGGCTTGGAGTTTACACTAGGACTTGAGCTTATTCTGTAGCAGGGCTCACAGGTCTACTCCCATTTGCAGAGAGAGCAGTTGGGACCCCTGAGCACTGGACAGACCTGGGGGTTCTTCTGCAGGCAGGTGTGTGTTTCAGCGTCTCCTCTTTAACTTGATCACTGCTGTGGATTTTACTTTACGTTCTGTAAACGACCTGTTTTTCATTAGGAATGACCACCCCCCGGCCCCCACCAGTGATTCTCCAGGACAGCCTGCTGTGCTTCCCAGCAGCTCTGTGCCCTTCCACGGCTCCGTGCTTAGGTGATTCCTAACTGCTCTGGCCTCTTCGCCCAGGGCCCTTTGCGTCCCCTCCACAGCAGGGTTGTTGTCGGGGGCACGTGGTGAGCCTGGTGTGGGCTTGCAGGGGTCTTGTTTCCTGGCTCCTCTGCAGGGGACCTGGGGTGGGACCTGGCTGCCGACATCCCCTAGACACCTGGACTACTTTTTCATAATTTTCTTTCTTAAGAAGGACAAGCAGACAAGTGATGGTGCAAGAGGTGATTTTCTTGATGGCAGTTGCAGGGTAGTTTGGTTTAGGGCCCTGGTAGATAGTTGTAATTAATTTTTCAAGAAAAATTAATTCAAGAAATTAATTACAGAAATTAAAGCCACTCTGAGACCACAATTCTGGGTGTTTTCTCCATCATGGGGTAAAGAGGGATTTCATGTTTTGTTCTAATATTTCTTTTGCACTTTGGCAGATTATTTCCATGGGGGAAGTTAGTTTAAGTTCAGCAAATAAACTGATTTAAATGGGGTACTTGAATATGCCTTTTTGGTCACTGGGCAGAGCTTTAGTTTCACCAGTGACTTATTTTCTTTTAATATTTTTACTTATTTATTTATTTTTTTTTAGGAGGTACCGGGGATTGAACCCTAGACCTTGTACATGCTAAGCAGATGCTCAGCCAGTGAGCTACACCCACTCCGCTCAGTGGCTTTCAGACTTTTTTTGATTTCACAGTACAAAGTTTCTGACCTTGAAACTTAGTGTTACCCTTTTCTTGTGAGATGTGAAATTTTTTCTTCTGTTAAATTTCCTTGTTTTAGAAATTTTGGTTGAGATCCACTAAGTCGATTTCATGGCCCACTAGTGGGTCATGATTTATAGTTTGAAAAATAAGAGCAATGTTCTTAAAATGTTTTTGGAGAAAGCTAGATCATTGTGTTTTCTCAGTTGCACTCTGGGCATAGCTGTCATCACAAGATCAGATAACCACTGCTAAGGGTTCATTGGTTGCCACTTATAGTTAAGAGTAAATATAACTAGGATCAGCATCGAAATTGTAAATGCCCTCAAGGAAGGTCTGTGTATTAGGTAACTAAGTCCTTTTATTTAAAGGGAGTTGATCATCTACAGGTTGAGGATGTTTGTTCCAATGATTTTTTTATTCACTTTGGATTAAGAGCATTTAAGTCAAATGTTGGCATTCACAGAACTGAATGGAGCAGCCATGGTTCAGCTATAATCCTGTAATGATGGGATTTAAACAGAGAGCCAGGGATTGGCTTTTAAAAATGTGCTTTATCATTGAACCTGGCCAGCTTTGAAAGCTCTCCTTTGTGTCTTGGTACGACATGAAGTACTGAGGTTTTGAGTTTCCCTTTGCCCTCTCACCTAATGGATTTATGTAAGTGAAGGTGCTTTTACCCCAAGTGCCTGCTCTCCTCCGGTGTGGCCGGCCTGAGGGCGTTGACGGCAGAAGGTAGGCACAGGTGCTGAAGATTGGTGCCCAGGTCCCAGGAAGGCTTTCTGAGTCAGATTTAGGGATGGCACACTTTTAAGTGGGTGTTTTTAAAACAGGTTTTAAAATTCATTTAAAATCAACTTCATTGGGGTATAGTTAATATGCAATAAATAGGTAGACATACAACTAGCCCCCAGAATCATCATCAAGGCATGGAGCTCCTTCCTTGGGGGAAGCCAGTGCCCTTCCTGTCGTTGTGGGCGGCCTCTGCCTCTTCTTGGATTTCATGCAAAGGGGCCCTACGGCACGACTTGGCAGCCGGCTCTTTCGCTCACATGCACTCTGTGAGATTCATCCTTGTCATTGTGTACATCAGTAGTGGCTTCCTTTTTATTGCTGTCATATCCTTGGTATGGATCCGGTATGATTTGATTACCCAGTCACCCGTTGGTGGACCTGTTGGTCATTTCCAGTTTGGGGCTGTTATGAATAAAACACCTTTGAATACATGCCTACGAGTGTTTGTGTGGAAGCAGTCTGCGTTTTAAATAGGCTTCCCAAGTGAGTCTTTTTTTTTTTTTTTTTTGTAAGATTTAAAAAAAAATTTATTTATTCATTTATCCCCCCCTTGCTGCTTGTGCTCGCTGGGTCAGCTAACCACGCCGTGCGGGCAGGCCCGCCTTCACCAGGAGGCCCCGGGAACCGAACCCGGGCCTCCCATATGGTAAACGGGAGCCCTACTGATTGAGCCACAGCCGCTTCCCCCAAGTGAGTCTTAAGCATGGGACGTGTTTGCACTTTTCTCTCTTATATCAGTTTGGAGAACTGCGGGTGTTTGTGTCTGGAGGATATGGTGGATTTGCCAAGTATTTGTATTTTCGATGTACTGCTCATTCTCACCATCTGTTTGAGTAAACGTGTATTCATGGACATTTATTGAACACCTGCTGTGTGCTGAGAGCTGGGAATATAACGGAGAATTGGACACAGGATCTCCTCCCTGCAGGAGGAGCCTGGGTGATTGATCCATTGTGGTTGAGCATGTTCGTAATGCGCTGAGGACAGTCGGTGCGAAGTGCTGGTGATGGGAGAGCAGGTTTTCCTGGGATATGGTTGTTCTTCCAAGAAACACGAAGGTGTTGGTGTTTAATTCTAGGGAGTAGCTCAGCCCTTACGTCTTCTTTTTAGATAGTTCCATTCTTCTAAGTAAGCCACAGTGAGAGGGTTGACACTGCTTCCTGGTCAAAGAGAAATGGTCACATAAAAATGTAAGTGCAGATTGACTCCAGTTTCCAGTGCTGTCTTGCATCCAGATCTGAAGCCATGAAGATTTCTGGCATGTTAGGAGGGCTCCTCACGCTCTTTGTTTTAACTCATGGTTTTGAGGATGTGCGTGTAACCTGTACTGAAAACTGGCTCCGAGTCAGAATAAGACGATTGCCTATTTTGGAACACCGGGATCCCGAGCCTTATGAATTATATCTGGGAACCTGCTGTCCTGTCACCACAACAATGCATAGATATTTTGAGTTCCTTTATCCTCTTTCTAGTTGCGGCATCAGGAAATACCATCGCATCTGGGGCATTCTCATTGAGAGTTCACTCACATATGTACCATGGTATTCAACTACCCAGGCTTACTATCCAATAGCTTGCTTTATTAAAAGAAATTTACTCATCATTGTGGAAGAAAAGCCAGCCATGTTGTCTTACGATTATTGTACCATGCTCACAGCCAGTGGGAGAGGCAATCTCAACATTATCTCAAGTGGAAAACACTGGAATCAATCTAGGAGTGACATTCGGGTGCAGGAACAATTTTTCCCTTCCTGGATTCTATCATTTTTAATCCTTTGCTCTAAGGGAGAGGTTCGCTCATAAATTCTGAATTGTGGGGCAACTTTGTTAATGCTGGTACTATGGCTGCCTGAGGATTGCACTAAGTTTTAGAAGTCCACTAATGCCTATGGATAGCATCTTTTATCTTTTTAATAGTAGTTTTTAAACGAATCTGCTCTGTAGTTCATGTTTATAAATTCTTTGAGGGAAAAGGGAAATCCCCAGATTTTTTATTTGAAATAAAGGCATTAAAAAAAAAAAATGTAAGTGCAAGGGAGGGGTTGTAGCTCAGTGCTTGAGCACCTGCTTGCCACGTATGAGGTCCTGGGTTCAATCCTTGGTACCTCCTAAAAACAAAACAAACAAACAAACAAAAAAAACAACTCTCATTGGGGAGCAGATGTGGCTGTGTGGCTGAATGCCTCCTTCCCATGTACGAGGAGGTCCTGGGTTCAATCCCCGGTACTTCCTAAAAAAATAAAAATAAATTAAGTGTAGAAGAAAGGATCGCTGACTGAATGGCTGATGAAATAAGTGCTAGCTAAAAGCTGCTGTTTTTCTGTGTTTCTGCATGGTTATTGGTGGCCAGGGAGCAGCGACTCAGTCCTTAGGGAATTGAAAATTTTGTTAAAGATGCAAATATTTTGCTTTTCTACTTACTCATAATAGAGTTTCCAAAATTGCTGTTTTTCCACTCTGTTAGGCTTACTTTCTTTTGAGATTGACTTTTTTTGAGATGGTAATGATTTCCTTCTTGCTCTAAGGTAGTGACTTTTTAAAAAATTTTTATTTATTACTCTCCACTTTGTTGTTTGCGTTCGCTGTCTGCTCTCTGTGTCTGTTTGTTGTGTGCTCTGTGTCTACTCGTCGTCTTTTTTAGGAGGCACCGGGAACTGAACCCAGGACCTCCCCTGTGGGAGGGAGGTGCTCAGTGTGACTCAGTCACTCAGTCACATCTGTTCTCTGCTTGTTGTCTCTCATTGTGTCTCCTTGTTGTGTCTTGTCGTTGTGTCATCTTGTTGTGTCATCTTGTTGTGCCATCTCGTTGCATCAGCTTTCTGTGCCAGTCCCTCATATCAGCTTGTTGTCTTTCTTGTCTTCTTTAGGAGGCACCAGGAACTGAACCAGAACCTCCCATGTAGTAGGCAGGTGCCTAACTGCTTGAGCCACATCTGCTTCCCCTAAGTTAGTGACTTTTAACCCTGGTTGCAGGGAAACTTTTTAAAAAACAGATGTCCAGGTCACACCCCAAACCTACTAAATCAGGCTTTTTGGGTGGGGGACCCAGTATTTTTTTTTTTTTTTTTTTTAACCGGGAGGTTCAGGGATCGAACCCGGGACCCAGTATTTTTAAAGCTCTTAGGTGACTCCAATGTGCAGTCATAACTGAGGACCACTTCTTTGAAGCAGTCTTAATTATTGGTACACTTCTTTTATTGTCAGTTCTCTACTTCTAAATATAATGTATAGAACCTTGGCTTTTCTCCACTATCTTCTGGGAAAACAGTTATTTTACAACTTTTAGGCATGAGACATTTATTCTGCACCACCTTCTAAGTAAAGAGCTGTGTCCTGATCTCTCAGAAGAAAGGCCTGAGTATCTTGCATTCCATTGTTAGGGGGAGAACCCATGGTAAGGGAACTGGACCACCCCCCTGGATTGATTCTGAGCAGTAGGGAGGGGCTGGTTGCTGATGTGGATGTTATCAGGCTCTTGGGGGGAGAAAATGGGCACATCTTTCATTATATAAATAATCTTAGAAAATGAAGAAGAAAGTCATTTGTTGCCCTACCATTTGATATCTTGGTTAGTGGTATACATAACATTTTTTAACCTGCTTTTTTGCATAATATGTGGTGACTGTTTTTCCATGTCAATAAATATTTGTGCCATCTTTTTTTTTAAACTTTAATTTGAAGTAATTTCAGTCTTACAGGATAGTTGTAAAAATAATGCAAAACCCATACAGAGAGCTCCAACACACCCCTCATCCAGATAGCTAGATCCCCCAACTTTTAACATTTTGCTACATTTGCCATCTCACTCTATTCATCTGTCCATCTGTATCTATCTCCACCTATCCATCTATCCATTTTCATCATAGTCATCGCTTGAGTAGGCTGTTATTGTAGCTTTCTTGGCTGCTCAGGCAAATACCATGAAACGGTTTGGGTTAAACAATGGGAATTTATTAGCTCATGGTTTTGAGGTTAGGAAAAAGGTCCAAATTAAGGCATCATCAAGGTGATACTTTCTCCCCAGACTGGGGTGTTCTGGGCTGGCTGCCAGCGTTCCTTGGGAAAAAAAGCTTAATCATATATCTCCCAAAACAAAACCACATATTCTTTTTTTTACCTTTAGAATTAGAATTATTAGAATACAAACTTTGCTTTTGCCTCAAAAACATCACAACATTGTTAACTATAGTCCATAAATTATATTAGTTATATTTTCCCCATTCGTAACACCCTATAGTAGAACATTCCTGTATTTATATTATTAACCACAATCCTCTGCTACTTCTAGATCATTGCTATACATTCCCAATAGTATCCTCCAGCTAACATTAGCCTTCCTAGACTACTACTATTCAGCCACAATCGAATGCCCCTTTGTCTTTTTCTTTTCCTTCTGGGACTCCCACAGTAAGTATATAAGCTCCTCACTTTTCTTCATTCTTTTCTCTTTCTGCTCCTCAGATTTCAATCATCTTATCTTCAGGTTCTCTGATTCTTTCTTTTGCCGGATCCAATTGGCTGTGATCCAGTTTTTTTTTTTTTTTTAACTTTATTTTGTACATTTAATAATTGAAAACATAAGCAATAAAAAACTAAAAAGTAAACACAGATGAATAAATATATACATTTCTCAATTAAATGTAATGGATACATGTAAATTTTTTTGTTGTTTTGTTTTTTGTTTTTGTGTGTGTGTGTGTGAATCAAACAATATATTACACTATATATTTGGTTCATAGTAATGCATTCATACAGTATTTGTCCTTTTGTGTCTGGCTTGCTTCACTCAACATAATGTCCTCCAGATTCATCCATGTTGCCATATGCTTTATGACTTCATTTCTTCTTACAGCTGCATAATATTCCATCGTGTGAATAGACCACAGTTTGTTTATGTGATCCAGTTTTTAATTTCTGTTACTGTGGTCTTCAGCGATGCTTGGTCCCTTTTCATAATTTCCATCTCTCTATTGATATTCTTTTTGTGTTCATCTGTTGTTCTCCTGATTTCCTTTAGTTCTTTGTCCATGTTTTCCTTTAGCTCTTTGAGCATATTTAGGACCATTTTTAAAAAAGTCTTTGGTATGTCCCAAGTCCAGTCCTCTTAATTGATGGTTTCTATGCTTTCATCTTCTCCTTTGCCTGGACCATCGCTTCCTGGTTTTTTTGTTTTGTTTTGTTTGTTTGTTTCTGTATGTTTTGTGACCTTTTTGTTGCAACCCAGACATCTTGGTATTTTAACATGTTATTGCTGGAATTTAGACTCTGAGGCATCTGGAGTACCTTAAACTTGTATCCATCGTAAACACTTCTTTGTTGATTGCCAGGAGCCAACAACAAGGACAACAAAGAAGAAAACACCTTTCCCAGTCTTTGCAGATTGACCTATGCTGTCCAAGGCTGAGCCATACAGGGAGCTTGGAGAATAGCTCTGGGCCAAAGTGTGGGGTCCCCCCTATCCTTTCTGCATGGGGGTGTTGTTTTGGGCACTTGTGGCCCTGCGTGTCGTTCTAGTAACCCCCTCTCCCACCATGGCTCCAAATGGGAACAGCATCCTCACATCCTGGGCACTGTGCATTATGTCCTCCTGCCAGCAGCCCCTCGGCCCAGGCAGCCCACGTTGACTGCTCTCCACGAGGTTCCGTAGAGAGCTCGGTGGGCTTCCTCTACACTCAGGGTGCATTCTGAGATGGCGAGACCCTCGGGCCACCATCAGATTGGTTCAGACACACGTGCACAGTATGTGCATGAGAGTTGCTCTGCTGATTAAGAGCTTGGGCCCTCTCCATGCTCAGCCAGCGGAGGTGGGAGAGGGCGCCAGGAGGTCCTGCTGCTGCTTTTTTTTTTTACAATTTAAAAAATTCTTTTTGAAGAAGCTTTTGATTACATAAATGTTACATCGAAAACAGGGGATTCCCATATACCCCACCCCTTCCCTTTCCCACACTTTCCCCCATTAACGTCTTTCATTAGTGTGGAGCATCTGTTACAGCTGATGAACACACATTGAAGCATTGCTACTAAGCATTGTCTTTAGCTTACATTGTGGTTTGCACTTGGCACTGCGCAATTTTATGGGCTTTGACAAAGTGTCTGATGGCCTGTATCTGTCATTGTAATATGCAGGACAATTCCAATGTCCCGAAAATGCCCCATGTTACCTATTCTTCCCTTTCCCTCCCCTCAGAACCTCTGGGGGACACTGCCTTTATATCAGTGACACAGGTTCTTCCATTGCTGGAATAACCATAGGTCCACTTTAGTCCATAGCTGCATTCCTTCCTTATGTTTGTCTTTCTTGATTTGGCACTCACCCTGTTTCTGCAATCCTTTAACTGTTTTCTGGAGCTTTGTGAAAGATTTTTCTGCCAGTTCTTGGTGATTGTTCAAAGCTTCTTTAGGGGGATGGAGATGTGGATCTCCAAATGCACTCTTTTTTTTTTTTAATTATTCAAGCTTCTGGTATTGAACATTGGATAATTTCCTGATATTTGCTCTTTTTAGCAATAAGATACACAATTTTGTAGCTAAATCTTTGCATGCAAATTATTACCTTAGAATAAATTCCTAGCAGTTTGCATATCTTTAGTTCAAATATTGAAGTATGAATATTTATATTTCTTTTGTTACATATAACCAAATTGCCTACCTATTAGCAAATTTATTTTTCATAAGGAGTGTGTAGGTTTGCCTGTTTCTCAGCCACTTTACAAATAAGGGTATTAAAATGAACAGAGATAAAAAATGGTACATTTTTTCAGTATGCTTTTCTATGAGGTTGAACATTTATTTCAGCCACTCATATTGGGGGATTTGCTCATGTTTTATTCATTTTTATATTGAAAATTTCATCTTCTGTTTATTGATTTGTAAGAGGTCTTCAAATAGTAATGTATCAACATTTTATTTTATGTCTATTGTATTTTGCCTTTTAATTTTGTTTGCATGATTTTTCTCAATACAGAAGTCTAAGCAATGTTCTATTGTAAAATCTATCATCTTTTTTCCATCCTTAATGATACACTAAGAAAGGGATCCCCAAGTCCTAATATTATATTACCCTTTAGTGGCTTCATTTTTATTTTTTTCCCTTAGGTTTTCTTTTAACTTTTTATTTAGAAATAATTTCAAACTCACAGGACACTTGCAAAAACAATACAAAACTAAAAAAAATTAAATAAAAAAACTTCACACCATCCCCGATGTAGACTGCACCCAGAAACACCGACTTTAACCTTTCACTATATTAGCTGTATCATTCTATCTGTCCGTCCATCCATCCTTGCTTTTAAAAAAATATTTATTTATTGTTAATTGTGGTGAGATGTACATAACACAGAAATCATTTTAACCATCTTAAGTGGCTAACTTTTTGACATCGATTCCTTTTTCTGGAGTTTATTACTTAATCGTGACCAGTTGCTTTGGCATCTTGTATTGAATAAGCCCCACTGTCTTGGGTTTTAAAGTGCCACCTGTAAGTCATGTTCATGTTTCCTTTGGTTTGTGGCTTTTCTGTTGTCTGCTTGGCTTGTCTGTTTTGGTACCTGTGTTGAACTCCTCTGTTTATTACGTTAGGGTTCCCATCTGACAGAGCACGTTCTTCTTTTCTTTTTTTCAAGTATTTGGGACTATTGTAGCTTTTTCTTCTAGAGGAATTTTTAGCATGCCTAAGTCAAACCGCGCCCTCCCCCCCCCCAGCTTAGGGGCACTAGTAGAGTTTTATTAAATTTATATCGATTAGGTTATGGGAAGATGAGTATCTTTACAGTAGTTTTCCTGGTAAGGAATATAATCTCTTTTTCCTTATGCATGTCTTTTTTACATTGCTCAGTAATACTCATAGTTTTCTTCATAAAGGTCACACACATGTTTTGTTAAACTTCCCTATTCTTAGGTATTTAATGCTATAATTTGAATAGGATTTTTTCATCCTATTTTCTGAAGGGGTCAACAGATGTTCTGTAAATATTTAAGGTTTTGCAGAACATGGGGTCTTTGCTGCCTGTTCTTTTTTGTTTTTGTATTTTTACACCCCCTTAAACACCATTCTTAGCTGGCAGCCAGCCAACAATAGGCTGGCAGTATTGCCAATTTCTGGTCTAAACTTGCTTTGCTGACATTTGGGAAGCTGATGAACACTGATGGAGTAGGTGCTTAACAGTTGTGTGATTCAGTCAGTTCATTGCTCTGTAACCATCTAGTAGAATCTCTTGGATTTCATATCTTCTGATGTAATTTCATCTTTTCCTTTGACTTTTTTTGATAGCAGGGATGTTGATATCCCTGACTGTGTCTGGTACGGATGTCTGTTGTATCGCTCTTAATTTCCTTTCCCCATTTAGTAAGACTCTTGCTGGAAGACACTTAAACCAGGTGCAGGTGCCTTTTTAAAACCTCTCTTATTCACTCCTGGGACTCCTGGGACGTTAGCCTTTCTGGCCCTGCCGCCTGCAGCGTCGGGTGAGTCAGCGGCTTTCCCTCTTGCTTCAGGCTGGTTGGCTGGCTGGGCAGCGCGAGGCAGGAGCATCCCGGTGCCTGGTAACATCCTGATGGCTCAGAAGGAGCGGGTGGGCAGAGGCCTGGGGGCTGGGTTCCCAGGGACGCGCGCCCTGGAGGAACTCGGAGGCCATCAGCATGGTGGTCTCTGCTGGGTGGCCACGCTGCGGCAGTGGGGAGACGCTCGAGAGCCCTTGGGTGGAAGCAGACTGCGCCAGGAGGCTGTGGGCGATCTCACGGAGGGCCGGTGGCATGCTGTGCCGTGGACCCGCGGGTGGCAGGAGGTGCACAGATTTGGAGGTCCCAGAGTGAGGACGGTGGGCTCCAGCCTAGAAAAGGAGCCTGGGACCTCCTCTGCCCCCTCGGAGACCCCTGGAAATCAGAGCAGCTACCACACAGTGGGGCCGCGGCACGGGGTTGTAAGCCGCGCACGTGGGTTTCAGCAGGGCCAGGGCAGGCTTGAAGACTCGGGAGAGTTTGGACCCTGCTGCCCTGAGGCTTGCCTTCCACACGGGGCAAGGGGGACTAGGCTGTGTGTATGCCGAGAGGTGAGAGGTGAGCGTGCCTTGAGGCACGCAGCGAGGCACCTGAAGGCCCGTGGCTGCTCCCGTCCTTACTTATGCGGGAACTCTCCATCTGGGAGGCCCCTGGCAAGCCAAATATTTCCTTTTAGGTCTTTCAATGGCCCTCCCTACTGACATCTTTTAATTGTTGATTTTTCTATTTAGAAGAAAGATAGTGAGTGACCTTGGCACTCTTCTCACCTCCCCCTTTTTAAGGGGTAGGAAGAGGTGTTGGGGGCCCTGGACTGGCAGACTTTCCCCAGGGTCAGTTTCCTTGGGCCATCTGGCTTTTTGTTTTAACGCAGACTCCACCTTGATCCTCTTTGCGATTTTTCCTCTGGGCCTTGGCATATTCCCCCTCCCCCCC
>JAKSZT010028529.1:2577646-2600276 GCA_026826555.1 Tolypeutes matacus | reverse complement strand
CCCCCCCCCCCCCCCCCCCCCCCCCCCCCCCCCCCCCCGCTGTGGGGTCAGCCTCTGTGGACAGAACTCTCTGATCTCAAGTCCCGGCGAGTTTCCTGGCCTTGAGGCTTTCATTTATTTGAGTGAGAGTGCTGTGTCATCCCAGAACTTGTGCAGCCACCGTTTCCAAGGAGGACCCCCCCCACCCCGCTCCTGCCCCCTCTTGCTCTTCCCCCCTTCCCCCCTCTCCCCCTCCTTCCCCTTCCTTCTCCCCCTCCTCCTTCCCCTGACAGTGCCCCCCTGAGACTCCCCCCTTCCCTGCCCTGCCCCTCTTGTGCATGTTTGGGTCTGTTTTGTCAGGAGACCCCAATGGGAGCTGCTCTGTAAGAGCAGGAGAATGGCGAGGGCAGGTGTGCTCAGCATGGCCTGGGAGGGTCCGTTAAATGCTGGTGAGGGGCAACCTCCGCCTGACCAGAAGTCCGCTGTGGAGGGCAGGCCTGGCTCCTGCAATGGCTGCGTGTCCCTGCCTGGGGCAGACACACTTAACCTAGGGGAGGAAGCGGTTCTGCATTTCCCCTGAAGTTAATATGGGTAAGTGGATTTGAAGCCCCCCCATGCTAATGGCGATGGGGCTGGGTCTAAGATAAAGAGCTTATTGGTAACTGTGAATGGGCCTTGATGGCTTTGTAAAATCTGGCACCATTTCTCCATCTTCTTTTCCTGTCCTATCTTCTGGATAACTTAATCCTCTGGTAGCCAAGATAAAGCTGTCTTGGGGCTATTGGTGCAGATTTTGTGTTTAGCTATGTTCATTTGCAGACTGAATTTTCCCCCTCAGAACTTGGGAAGATGACAGGAGGCAGTGTCTAAATCACAGTGTAGAAGATTGATGGATTTGGTTTCATAAAATGAGAGTTCTGACAGTCCAAAGATTACCCACAAAATTAAGAACAAATAATAAGCTGGGATAAAAATGCTTGCATCCAGTATTACAAAAAATTAAATATTAGTGTCTCTAGGCAATAATCTATAGATACTATTAGGTAATAGGGAAAGGTCATGAGCAGAGAAAACAGAAGAGGCTCCGTACTTGCTAACAGGCTCAAACTCACAGATCAAGGAATCGCAAAAGATTTTATATTAGGGGCTCTCAAATCTTGATAAGATAGACAAATAATTGTTATAAATACTGTCCCCTCATGACCAGGAGGGACTTAGTAGCAGGTGAAGTGCTGTAGACAGCAGAACTTTGAGGAGTGGTTGGGGAGTGTGGGTGACGGGCACAGCGGGCAGCGCTGGCTGTGGAGGGTGGTGGGTCACTGCGGAGTGGGCAGGCATTTTAGGGTCTATGTTTTCTTCTCAGAGTCTGTGAACATCACTTTCCCAGTTTTTGCTCTTATAAGTGAGAGGTCTAATGTCAATATAGTTCTTTCCATTGTAAATCATGTGTTTTTGTTTGTATATGTATTTTTTCTGGCTAAAAGTTTTCAAGATTTTACACCTGGAATTCAGACATCTCACCAGCATGTGTCGGTGGCCTTCTTTCAGTCCTCACTTTCTCGCCTCTGTGACGCCGCTTGGCGCCCGCTGGCCTGGTCCACCCCCATCAGTAAGTGGGCGGTGTGGAGGCAGGAAGCTGGCGTTGTTGGACTTGTGGCAGGTGGTCCTGAGAGCGGGGCAGCCCCCGGAGGTCCCGGGAACGATCACTCACTGGGGTGAGTCCAGGCGCTTCAGAAGGGAACAGTCCGTGCCGATGGCGAAGCCGAGGTAAGGAAGGAACCAGGAAAGAGCTCACAATGTGGTCTCCAGCCTCAGGAGCTTGGGTAGCCCCCGCAGACGAAGCCAGTGAACGGAGGGGCCTGCCTCTCTGCAAACTTTGCCTCTGCTAAGAATTGATTTCTTGAATTGCTATAAAACGTTCTAAGCAAGAATGTAGGAGAAGACTAATTCTAAGTAATTGTCACAGTCTCTGCCAGGGATACAAGTGGAGCCTTGAGGGTTTTCTAAACAATACCCTTAACTTCCCCACTAGGAAATCTCCCCTTTGACCCTAAATATCTGTTGGAAGCCACCCAGTAAAATGGTTCCTCCTTTCCTATAAGCAGCAGAGAAGATAAGGGAAGGAGCCATCCATTCGTTCTGTTCTTGAGGGAAAATCATTTAAAAAGCTGCAAAGTGTCAGTAAGTCCCATAGACTTACACCTTGTGGGCTTTTCTGTGTCCACATGGTAGGCGAGTCGCCTGCATGCTAGGTGTGTCTCTGCTTCTCAGACTGGCCTTTGGGTCCCTTGGAGGGTGTGGTTTGTGCTAAGGATCACCGTTGCCCCTCTGGTCTGGGATGCCACTTTTGTGGGGAGGGAAATTCCCTCTTTAAACCCAAGATGCTCAGCCTCAACACAGCAGTACTGACACTTTGGGCTGGACGATTCTTTACTGGGGGGCAGCCCTGTGCCTTGTGGGTGGTTTAGCAGCACCCCTGGCCTCCGTGCCCAGATGCTGGTAGCACTCCTGGAGTTGTGACAACCAAAAATGTTCCACGTGCCAGGCATCTTCAGGGGTGGAAGACAAACTTGCTCCTGATTGAGAACTACTGCTTTAAACAAACATGGACACGTTACAGATAAAAATGCACAATGTGCACGGATGTTGAAGCCCAAATGACCAAATGCAACTAGCTTAACGTATCTTGATGATCTGGCAACTGCTTTTTCTGTTTTTCCTTTTCACTCTCTGTTTTCGTTTTTCCTTTTTTGTTTTTTTTTTTAAGGCGGTACCCGGAATTGAACCCAGGACTTCGTACATGGGAAGCAGGCGCTCAACCGCTGAGCCATATCCACTCCCCCACCCTTTCACAGTTTTTGTGTAATTGTTTCCCTTTTCTTATTTGTTTGTTTTTTGTTTATTTTTCCTGGCTCATCCAGAGTTTTTGTTGACTAGAGAGTGTTGGAGAATTCTTTGAGCAGAAGTTCCACACGTCTCATAGGCTGACCTTCACATCGCCAGGACAGCTTGGTTGGGTTGAGCTTTCTTGGTGAGGCATTAACTGGTGGTACGAGCTGACGTCAGTGGGTTCTGAGTGGCAGCAAGCGTTCTGCCCTGCATGCCCCTACCGGCTTGCGGTGTTTCTTCTCGATTACAAAATCTCAGGCATACGCGGGCACGTTTCATTGCTCATGTGCCAGCCCTCGCAGGGAGCCTCTGTGCCCTCTCATTTGAAGTTCTCCAATGTTTGTTGCCTTAGGGTTGATCTCCTTTACTGTCCAGATCGTAATTCTGGCTTTTGGAATTGCTTTTTTGATTTCCTGCTGTTTCATCGAAACTTTGCTGTGTGGAATTTTTTAAGTAGTTTACTGCTTTTGACCTTTCTTTAGATTTTTCTCTTAGTTTGGAGCACTGTACTGTTTCCTTATAAAATAATTTGAAGCTGCTATTCCTTAAGGAACCTAATATTTTAAATTTCTTCTAAATTTCAAGAGTGTCAGTTTCTCCAAGATTCTCCAAGCATGGAAGAGCCTTCCTGGGTGCAGGAGTATTGCTTTCCCACCCCACCTCTTCTTGTCTTGCTGCTTTATCTGCCTTTTTTGTTTTTGCTTTTTTGGGGTTCTTTAGGTTTATGTTGTCACTGAATCGATACCGGATGTGTGGCTCTCTTTTTTTGTACGTGCCATTCTGACCCATTTGAAGATTATCAGGCACCTTCCTGGAATTCTCCAGGGCAATTTAATTAGGTTTTTATCTCCTCCTTTTTATGCTTTTGAATGCCTTCTGCTTAGTTGGTTACATGTACAGAATTCAGAACTACTTAATATTTATCCAGTCATGGTAAATTGCTATATCTGTGCTGTCCATTATGGTGGCCACTGTCACAATGGTTATTTAAATTTAAATTAATTCAGATTAAATACAACGAAAAATTGAGTTCCTCCATCGCTGTAGCATGTTTGAAGTGCTCAGTGACATGTGGCAGTGGTGCCGGCGTTGTACAGCGCCAAGATCAAATGCTTCTGTCACTGTGAAAGTTCTGTCCACAGTGCCAGGAATCAGACACTCATCGTGCGCGTCAGAGAAGCACGCTGCTGGCTTTCTCCTTTACACTCTGTTTTGGTGCTACGCTTAGCGGCCCCCTCTGCAGAGAGCAGTGGAGTCAGTGGGTGACCTGAGTGGCGAGGGGTAGGTGTGTGGAAGCTGTCCTTAGGGATTCATTTTTGGGTGCCTGGGGTACAGCTTGTCTAGTGACTTTCTACTCTGCAGGACACATGTGGTGCTATGTGGTGACTGGCTGCACTCTTTTTCCAGGTGCTAAGAGATGTTGTTCCGGGGTCACGTCTTGGCCTGAGGATCCAGTGCTCCAGGCCCTGGAAGAGCCGCCGGGGACTCCGGACTCCTGGCTCGAGGCTTCCCGTCCAGCCACCCCAGAGCAGTGGCTGAGCAGACACGGGGTCTCTCTTAATGATGGGCATCGGCAAGAACACCACGTCCAAGTCGGTGGAGGCTGGCAGCTCAGTGGAGGGCAAATACGAAGATGAAGCGAAGCACCCTGCCTTCTTTACTCTTCCGGTAACAGCATTCCCTGTCTCCCTGTCTCCTTAGACCCCGCTGATGTAGGAGTGAAGGCTGACGGGCCACTTCCAGGCTTAGCCCTAGTCCCATCATTGCCTTTTATTTCTTTTTTATTCAACTTGCCTTTTTTTTTTCTTCCTTCATTGTTATTTTATTTTGTCAGAAAATACTTCGTAATATGATAAAAGTAGGATTTAATCACTAGTGAAATTGCTACCCTGGGAAAACCAAGAATAAAATACCATTCTGACTGCTTTGCTTGTCGACAGCAGAGGTGGGGCTGGACTCTAGCTTGTCCCTTCCTTCCTGTGGTCCCTGCTCTGCTGGGGCTCACATCTGGCCTTTCCCCTCCTTCACCCAGCCCGTGGGGGTGCAGACACTGACCTCATAGGTGCTTGACGGACTGAGCTGGAAGTGCCTTCAGAGCTCTCTTGGTTCCGTGGAAGGTGAAATGCAGGGAGGTGGCAGAAACATCTCGTTAGCACGACTGCTGTGGCTGCAGTGGGCCTTGGAAGGAAAGGGGGCATGTTGGAGCCTGTTGAGGTACAGGAGGGACAGCGCAGATGTCAGGCCCAGCGCGAGCCAGGCCAGAGCCGCCATGCTCAGTCCTGCCAGGCAGAAGGGGAAAGAAGGGTGGGCTGGGCGTGCTTTAGAGCGGTGAATTGAGCCTGCCTTCTAGGTGGTTCTTGAATGCTGGGCTGCAAGGGTTAGAAGCTTCTATTCTGTCAATAGAAAGCCCTTAAAGGGTTTTGACCGGGGCTACCCCGATAAACCGTGCTTTAGGAATGTTGAAGAACCATCTCGGAGCCGTGTAGAGAAGGAGCCAGCGAGGGGAGCGCTGGGAAGAAGGGAGAATAGACATCTGTTACAGTGCTCACTTAGGAATGCACGTCGCGTGAGAGGTGGCACGTTTATGTAGAAAACCTCACAGCTTACTCTGCCCTGGGCCGGTTGTGAACCAGATGCCCGTGTGGGGCAGGGAGAATGACTGGTTTAACTGTCATGGTTGGTAGGGGTGAGTGCTGCAGTAGGCTTTGTGGGGTGCTTCAGGAGCCACTGTAGACCCTGGGCTCTCTGTGGGGTGATGGTTTGGGTGGGGAGGGTTAGGACACTGAGAGCCGGGGGCCTGGGAAGATCTAGGTGGGGGCTGTAAGAACCAGGAGAGGGGGCAGAAGACATGCTCAGGAGACTGAGGGCAGGCAGGGTGACGCCAGCATCTTATACACAGGAGCCTGCAGGGTGGGCGGATTGTGCCATTGCAGAGCATACATACTCCAGGGAGAATCCTGAGTGTGGGGCAGGGAGATGGGAATGACGGGTTTAGCTCTAAAGTCATGGATTTGCAGTGCTGGTAGGACTCCTGGGCAGGGGTGGGTGGTGGTCGAATTGGCGGGAGAAGCTACGGCTGCCGCAGAGAACGGTGTGGGAGGAGATCAGGGCCAAGGGCCGCACTTGGAGGACGAGCACCAGGGCTGCTTGCCAGTGCCGCATTTCATCCTGGCTTTTAAAATGTAAATATTCTTTAAACAAAATAAAAATTAAAGAAGAAAAAGAATAAATCTGTGCATAGAGGAAGAATATCAGATCGGCCATGGTAAGACTAAGAGGCTGGAGACTGCTAGCGGCCCACGTTGGTATTGAGCAGGAGCAGCCCCATCCTGCGGGATCGTGCTTGGCAAACTTGTATGCTTTCAAAGGTGGCTGGGACATGTGAATTAGGGCAGAAGTCAGTGTGGCAAGAAATTTAAACCGGGAAAACAGAGCAAAAAGTCTTGAAGTGCTGTGCCCTGAGAATCTCGGCAGGGAAGTAGAGCCAGGAACAGGTCTCATGCTCATCCACAGTTCTCCTGCACGTTGTGCTCCAGAGGTTCAGAACCTGAGTCGGTCTTGGTGCGGGCCTAGCACATCTGTGATCCAGCCTGTTTCAGCCCTGTTGTGGCGAACACGTTTAAGATTCTGTAAGCCCCTTTTAACAGCCTCGAGAACATTCAGGTCCCTGCTGGGTGGCTAGAGTAGACTGTTCATTCTGGAGCTCTTAGGGGGATTGGCTGGGGAACTAAAGAGTAGCTTTGTTAGGTTCAGGTTTACCAAGGAATGGGAATATACTTGTAAAGTTCAGAAAATTCATAATGTGTTTGAGCTGCCCTGAGTGTGTTTTCTTCAAGACCATGTAATGTTACAATCCCGCAGGCATGCATTCCTGCATGGAATAAATATTGAGTCATTCAGTATTGAATCAATATTTGGTGGTCCAAATACCTGGTGGCCCCACATTGCTCACAGTCCAGTGGCAGGGATACGGTAAGTCGACAAACGAGCTGTGAGAGGGTTTGGGTTTGGCATGGGTGTTGTGGGAGGGCCTGGCAGGGTCTCACCTACCTGGATTACAGGAAAGGGCCTGGTAGGGAGGGTGGTTTCCAAGGGGAATGGTGTCCTGAGAAACGTCGTGGTACGGCAGGTCAAGAGGTTGGGGGAGCAGCTCAGTCAGTGCAAGGAGAAGGGCTGGGCAGTGGGGGCTGGCTGCAAGTTGTGGTAAAATTCAGGGCCGAGGATCCCCGTGGCCGGGGCAGGGAGGGGAAGGGTCTAGAGGAGGCAGGTCGGTCAGGTGATGGACCCGCCCAGGTGAGAAATGGCCGGGAGAAGGTGGGAAGGAAACGAACTCCTCTGCTTAAGGCTCTGGGAGCAGAGCTGTTGAAAACGCCACGTGCCCCTCGCGGGGAGCTTTTCCCCTTGGTGGGAGGAGACAGTCAACAGAGATGCGCACACATCAGGTGGCAGCTGGTAGCCGCCGTGAAGGGCAGTCGAGTGGGACGGGCCCTGCCCGCTGTGACTGGGTTGGAAACGGTGCCACTGGTGGCTCTGGGGCACAGCCACGAGTAAAGAGACCAGGACCCCTCATCTCCTGGGGCGTCTGCTCCAGTGAGGGAGGTGGCCGTGCACAGCAAGTGAGTCCATTCCTGGCCGCTCTGTCGATGGCTCCTGGGCCCTGCTGAGGCTCTCAGCATGTCCTGAGGGGGCCCAGAGCTGCAGGGGGGCCTTGGTGCAGGCGTGGGGTGCTCTGCCTATTGTCACGGGGTCCTCTGGCTGCTGATGGGACAGCCTGGGGGGCTAGGAATTGACTGCTGTGGTCGAGGGCAGCATGCCCGTGGCTGGGCCGGGGTGCTTGCGGTGTGGAGGGCCAGAGGTGGGGGGTTGCAGGGAGCCGGCGGAGGGGGCCTTGGGTCTGGCAAGGGCGACAGGAAGCAGGGACGACCTTGGCCTTCCTGCAGCACCTGTGGGGACGCATTTACCGAGCACTGACTCGAGGGGGCAGCAGGGTGCAGGGCAGCCAAGGGCCTGGCGTGGCTGTGGAGACATGGGGTGGAAACTGGGTTTGAGGTCCAGCCGCCCAGGAGGGGCTCTGGGCTGCAGCTCTCCCCTGGCAGTGGAGGCGGGTGGGCAGCATTCAGAGCCTGGGGCCTGGGCAGCCTCGCCCGGGAGGACGAGGGAGGAGAGGAGCGTGGCCCCGAGGGGCTGCAAGACTGCAGGCAGAGGGGACAGCTGAGGTGCTGGAGGGGAGGGGAGGAGAGGGGAGGGGACCAGCGCTGTCCCCGGAGCCCCTTGGTGAGGGCTGGTAGACCCTGGACTTGCCGATGAGCCGGGAGGCGTGGGCAGAGGGTGCGTGCAGGAGAGACCGTGAGGCAGGCTCAGATGGTGCGGCTTGAGGCAGGGAGCACTGAGGGAGGTCCAGGCTGCCTTGAGGTGCAGGGCATGGGCCCGGGTGTGTGGTGGCGCCTGCCCTTGAAATGGAGACAGACACACAGTCCCCCCGCTGCCGCCAGGTGCCAGGACAGACACATACACAGGCCCCCCCAGGTGTCAGGACAGACAGACACACACACAGCTCCCCCAGGTGCCAGGACAGACAGACACACACACACAGCCCCCCCCCCAGGTACCAGGACAGACACACACACAGGCCCTCCCAGGTGCCAGGACAGACATACACACAGGTCCCAGGTACCAGGACAGATGCACACACGGGACCCCCCGAGCAGGACAGTCACACAGGGCCCCCTGAGGTACCAGGACAGTCGCACACACAGCCCCCAGGTGCCAGGACAGACACACAAACAGCTCCCAGGTACCAGGACAGACACACACACAGACCCCAGGTACCAGGACAGACACACACACAGGCCCCAGGTACCAGGTATCACACCTGGGACCTTGTACGTGGGAAGCCGGCGCTCAGCCCCCGAGCCACAGCCACTCCATGGGTGGTCATTTTTTCATACAATTTTTTAACTAGAGAAGTTGCCAGCTTGAGAAAAGCCACGCAGAGTCTTGTGCCTCCCCAGCCTGGCTTTCAGGCCCTGCGTTCCTGTGGAGCTCAGCGGGTGCAGAGCAGGGCTGTAATCGTGCTGTTAACCAGAGTCTGTAGTGCAGCTTGGGGTTCGCTGTTTGTACAGCCGTTTGTGTTTAAATTTTTATTCTAGTGATGCACACCCTGAAGTTTCCCTTTCCACATGCTGAGATTTGTGGCGCAGTGCTGTCACTGTGTTCTCAGCGTGCGCCCGCTACCCTGCCCGTTACCAGAGGTGCAGTGAGCTGCTGCACGGTGGATTCCACTCTGTGCGCCTTTACGTCGGATGCGCAGACCCCAAAGTCGTCTCCCTCCTGCCCGCCAAAGGCAGAGTGTCCAGAATCATCTGGGAGCAGGTTTTCCTGTCTCACTGCAGAGAGGGGTGGCTGAAACAAGGTGCGCCCCCCGTGCACGTGGGCATCTTCAGCACAGCAAGCTCGGTTGGGAAGATGTTTCAATGAGATCAGACCAGGCAAGTGGCAGGGTGTGCATGGGGCAGCCCCTGTTTGTGCCTGTGTCCCCCCTTACTCCCACAGGGGTTCTCATTTGGGTGATAAATTATACAGTCTCTTAATTGCAACCAGACTTAAATAGGAAATCGCTGAAAGCCTTTGTAGCTCTATAGGAGAAACTTTTTGAAAAGTTATCTCTGATTATAAACACCAATACATACTTGAAGGGGGAAATTTGGAAAATAACAGGAAAGCTTGTCAAAGATAATGATTCTCTTTTAATTGATCAGTTTGGAAATTGATCAGAAAACATAGCTGGGTCCTTGCCTCCCCTGTAGCTACTACACGTGTACTTCCCTCTCGCTATAAGCAGGAAAAGTAGAGGGCTTTCCCTGCTACCCGTTAACTTTGTGGATGTTTTCCTCAGACGCTGGCCCTGAACTTCAGCTTACAGGCAGAGGAAGGGCAGTTTCCACATTAAGTGTTGGATAGAAGAAGGTGATTGATAGCGAGGAAGTCTATAAAGAAGAGATGAGGAGCCACAGCACTGGAAGGGGCCTGTTGCAGGCATTGGAAGGACCAGAAGGACACTCGAGGGGTATGGGAGGAGCCCTGGGCAGGGGGGCGAGCTTAAACGGAGGGGCAGGGGCCCTCTGGGGGGAGAAGCGCCGAGGCCCAGGGCACGTGGTCTCGTGGGCTCCGTGAGCAGGCCCTGGAGCACTGGGGCTGCCTGTGGGGTGCTGGCGCTGGCTTCTTTCCTCCCCTCACCCTTTTCCTGCCCTGCTCCTTCCTAATCTTTTAGGGAAGCGCTGCCAGCAGAAGTGGGGGGAGACGGTCTCCTTCCCTTGAGCCCCTGACTGGCGCTTGGCAAGTGGGCAGTGTTTCTCAGCAGTGTGAAGGCAGGGGTGGTGGTGCCAGTAGCCCCACTTAACTCACCCAGGAGGGCTAGATACGCCCTCGCATTCTGGCGCTTTCTAAATAGACGGTTGAGTTGTTAGTCTTTTTTTTTTTTTTTTTTTTACTTTTTTATTTTTTTTAAAGATTTTATTTATCCATTCATCTATCCCCCCCCTGCTGCTTGCGCTCGCTGGGTTAGCCAACCACGCCGTGTGGGCGGGCCTGCCCTCACCAGGAGGCCCCGGGAACCGAACCCGGGGCCTCCCATATGGTAAACGGGAGCCCTGTTGTTAGTCTTGAGCTCGAAAGTCTCCAGGGGGTAAGAGCAGTTGTCTTGGAAAAGGTTCTCTCTCTCTGAGAATTGGTATATCTTGGGCTCACCAGCTTGTGGCTCTGAGATCTGAGGATGAAGGGGGCTGTTTTCTGGAGCGTGCTTGGAGAATTGGTGCAGTTCTCCTCTTCCTGTGAGATAGTTTGACTCTACTACAAAGTTACCATGGTTGGGGGGGGTGCTTTGACAGATCAACATGGATGACAGATCAACATGGATCAACGGAGATGAGCCTCCTTTTCTCTTTAAAATGTTTAAGTGGAGAAAACACACATTGTAGCAAAGGAATATGCCAGTGTATGCTTTGAAATAAAAACATCTAAAAGATGGAGTACCAATGAAGTTATTTATACGTTTTCCTTACTTCCTCTTTCTAGAGATTTTGATGCTCTTAAAAATTAATTTTTTCTGCTCTGGTTTTACAGCTTATTCTTGTTATTTTAATAGTTTTGGTAGTTTTAAGTGAATTGAAAGATACTAGTAATGCAAATGCCTACCCGATAGTTGGGAAACAGGCAGTTTGATATGAATGAGGATAAAATAACAGACACGCTGCATTCGTTCACTGTGGCAGATTTATGTAGCATACCTGCGTTCTGCTGTCTTACCTGAGGCCAAACTGCCAGAGCCTTGGCCTTGGGAGGGGCCTTACAAGGCTCTCTTGCCCATTCTGCTCCTGTGAGGTGCTTGCTCTGTGCTCCCAGCCTGTGCCAGGTGAGGTGGGGGTGCAGCAGAGGTGCTTCCTGCCTTCTGACCCCATGGGGCCCCTCAGCTCCCGGACGCTGCCGTTCCCCCTGCCGCCCCTGCTTCCTTTGGGTCATCACCATTTCTTGCTCAGGCCATGGCACAGTGTCCCAGCCTTCCTCTTTTCCAACCCCTGACTGTCATTCCTCTGAGTCTCTCGCATTTCATGGACTTTTTATGATTTCTTTTTTCCTCAAGGTCACTTGCTGAACCCTCTTTCTGAATTCCTCATTTACCTCTACCCTATACTCATCTAAGCCAGGTGGGCAGGCTCCTGAGTTTTCATGGTTAGAGATAAGATATTTTAGATAGCTTGCTTTGCCATAATCTCAGCCCATCATTGTATTGGAGAAAATGCTCATTTCCTGTTAAGGTTTGAGAAAGTACTTAAGGAGGACAGTGATATTGGAGGTTACAGCAGTAATTATCTGGGCTTTCCTCTCCTTCACCTTTTAAACTTTGTTTTAAAGCATCTGTGTTTCCCCCCAGGCTTCCAGGTGCAAAATGTGATGTTGGGGTGAGATAGAAGTAACAAAAAACTGATGTGTTCTTTTCCTGTATCTTTTTCACAGCCCACATATGTGTGTCATTGTTCTATTATTTTTATAACTTTTCATTTATAAAAGACATATGCTCACTGCAGAAAATTTAGAAAGTATAGAACAGTATAATGAGAAAAACATAAAATCATTTAAAATCCCATCAGCCAAAAAAAATACATCAATATTTTTTGGTGTATTTCTTTCCCGAGATTTGAAGCAAATGTTGAGGTGTTTTTTCATATCTTTTATAAAATTCTGATTAGCAAAGGAATTTTGTGCTTACTCTGCTTCATAAAGCCCTTCGACTTCATATCATATCCTGGCGTATCTTAGCCGTTGACTAATACTTGCTGTGGCATAACAGCAAGTCATGGACAGCTTTCCCACTCCCCCTGGGAGCTTGGTTGTTCCTGAGTTTTGCTGTAATTGGCGATACCTTGTGTATGCCAGCTATATTGTGCAGCTCACATGCCTAGCGGTGGTGTGGAAGTGTGCCTGCCAATGCTGAATATTAGTCTAACAAACGACTGTATTGTTCGTTGAAAACCAGTATCCAATTGCTTTACTTCCGGATTTTAGGGAGATGGAATGCTTGTTCCTCATGTCCCTTGGCCATTTGTACTTTTTCATTTGTGGATTATCTGTTTTCCTTCCCACCCTCTTTCGTCTGTTGAGCTGTATTGAGGAGAGCAGGTGAGCTGTCTTAGCTGGCACACAGGACTGCTGGGCGCTGCCACTGCACCTAAAACCCTGGATCCAACAGCAGCTTGAGGGAACCTAGGGAACACGGTCTGGATCTGTACCTGGTGCCACCCACAGCCCTAGTAGGGGCTGTTTCATCCGGTCCCAGCTTCCCGTTAGGGGAACACCACACCTCAGTGGCTCCCTAACGCCTGTGTGTAGCTCTAGGTCGGGGCCTCAGTGGGTCTGTATCCAGAGACGTTTGAGAAGCACATGAGGTCATACATGTTGCTATCGGAACCGACTTTGGGAAATGACATAATTCCTTAAGAAGCAGTCACCTCTGACTGCTGTTAGGTTTCTTCCAGGACCTGAGCCAGCGTGTGGCCTCAGGGGTTGAGTTCTCTATGGGATTATTGTGTATGTATCCTAAAAGCCTCAGCCAGGACCTACAAGACCTGGTTATGAGCTGGAGCATAATCTGGGCACAAATCTGACCTGAGGGAATTTCCTAAGTGATCTGGGCGTCGGTTTCCTTATCTGAAAAATGGGAATAAAAAATAGTAGCATCTGTCAGGGTCATGGCAAGGACTAAATGAAATAACGTGTGAAGTTATTAGCACTGTGCCTGGTGCCTGTGGGATGTACTGGAAATGGGAGAGTAGGGAGAAGCTGGGCAGGGGCTCTGTGACCAGACCTGGGACAGCATGCTGAGCGGGGGACCCTTCTGCCCTGTCCGCTCTCTCTGAAGGACAGCCCAAAGGGGTCCAGATGGCCAGAGCCCCTGACGCTCAGCTCTGTAACTGGCAGGCAGGTGTCGGCGCTGCCAGGCTGGAAGTGGTGTGAGGGCAGGAGGTGGCCGCGGTGGTCTCCACGTGAGTGGCAGCTGTCAGCCCTGTACCCTACTGCGTCGCACGTGACCAGCAGGCCCAGCTCCTTCCTAGTCAGCACAGAGGGGCTTGCCTGGTGTTAACTTGGTGGATGCCTGTAATTTAACTAACCGGTCCTGAAAGGGAATCTATTTTCCTAATTTTATTTATCTTAAAATTAGGTAATCCTTTCATATCGTTGAAAATTTAACGTGTACAGAGGCTGTGCGGTGAAAAGTGTTCTCTGCCTAGCAGCCACTAGGCTCCCCAAAATACAACCTTCCAGAGATGGTTTGTGAATGTGCCGGCAAATGCATTGTCCTCTTTACACAAACACACGTGTGCAGCTGTGGCTGCCTTTCTTGTTTACTAAGGATCTTGAGGCATGTTCTGTATGTCCCTTATGTCAGCGTAAGAAGAGTCACCCTTGTGCTTCTACAACCTCAGAGTACGTACCATATTTATTTAACTCTTTCCTCTGAGGGGCCATCTGGATTATTTCTAATATTTTCCTGTTGCTAATAGTGCTACAGTGAGCACTTGCACCTCGGTCATTTCACTCAGGTGTGTGTAACTGAGGGATAGATTCCAAAGAGGGGGCTTGCTGGGTGTGTCCCTGTAAGCTGAGGGCACCCCAGACTGCCCTCAGTTACGGTAATTTCATCCCATTGCAGTATTTGTCTGTTTCCATGAATGCAGGCTTCCCCTGGAATGTGCAGTCAGCCTGGGCTCTTGGCCGACCTAGCGGGTGAAAAATGTTTCTCCTTATAGTTGTGGTTTTCTTTTTTAATATTTATTTATTTATCCCCCCTCCCCTCCCGCCGCCCTGTTTTGCACTTGCTGTCTGCTCTCTGTCCATTCGCTGTGTGTTCTTCTGTGTCTGCTTGCCTTCTCTTTAGGCAGCACCGGGAACTGATCCTGGGACCTTCTGGAGTGGGAGAGAGCTGCTCAATCTCTTGCGCCACCTCAGCTCCCTGGTCTGCCACATCTCTTATTGTATCTCCTCTGTCTTTTTTTTGTTGCGTCATCTTGCTGCGCCAGCACTTCTGCATGGGCCAGCTCTCTGCTCAGGCCAGCTCCCCTGCGCGGCTTGCCTTCACCAGGAGGCCCCAGGAATCGAACCCTGGACCTGCCATATGGTAGACAGGAGCCCAGTCACTTGAGTCACATCTGCTTCCCATCTCATTATAGTTTTAATCTGCATCTTCTTTAGGAAAGTTGAGCATCTCTTCAGATGCCATCTTTATTTCCTTAGGCATTTTTCCTGTTGGGATGTTGACCTTTTCCTTATGGGTTTCTGTTCTTTCCCTACTCCTTGTATAGCAGAGAATTTAGCTTGCCATCTCTGGAAAGAATGGAAGATGCGGGCCCTGTGCGAGTGGGGTGCTGTGGTCTCTGGGACCTGCTCTGGAACTGGTTGAGGACTGGGTGACACGAGGACATCTGTAGTTATGTGCTCGTCAGTGTCCCCTGAAGGAAAGATGCTGGAAGTGCTCTGCCCGGTCCTGGCATGAACGTGTGCCCAGCATACGTTGCTGCCACCCCAGTCACGGTGCTCTGTTCTGGGCTGGGATGGGGAGAGGGGGCACCTTCTGGCTTCTCCGAGGATACTCGTGCTCTGGGGCAGGTCGGGCACACCGGCCCCCGGCGACTGGCTCCTGGCGGAGCAGGAGCTGTGCTTCCCAGGTCACAGTTGCGGCAGGAGGCTTGCTCGGCTGGGGCTACTGTCCCCAGGGGCTGCCGTATGCGGAGAGGTGCGGAAATCAAGTGGAGGCTTTGCTGCGTTGCCAGTGTTAGGGTAGACCTTTTGGGGTGTCGTAATCGAAGACTGACTGAGGCGGGAGCTTTAGCACATGCAGTCTGATAAATCTGTATTAGGTTCATGTTGGTTTATTTTTAATGTAGTTAATTTTGAAATCAAATCGTATTGAAGGTAAGTGGGATCTTTTTTATTGGATTAAAGGCTGGGAAACAGTAATCTCAGAATCTTAATCTTTATTTAAAACACATTTTTAGCTTACAGTGTCAGTCATAGCTGACTTCCTGGGACGTGTTAAGTAGCACGGGCACCTTCAGCTGTCAGTTTGGACCTGGCAGTGCTGTGGGTTGGTGCTCCTTGTGGCACTAACAGGATGTCGCGTCACGCGGCCGTCCTGCACTTTGCATCTTGGGATCTCTGCGTAAGATCAGATACTCCAGCATCGCTGCTCTAGCCCAGGAGAAATAAGAGCATTCTGCTTACTGAGTGGTGGGCACTGCCCCACCCCACCCCCAAGTACCAGCTGGTCAGTGGAAGTGGAGAAAGCTGCTTTCGTAGCTGAGCGAGAGATGGTGCAATATTAGTTTAAGGGGAAAATTTTAAGCCACAAGTTTGGTTTCAAATAGTTTTGCAGGGAAAAAGGACGTCTTGTTCCCAAAGGGTTTATAAATACTCTGCGGGATATTTTTATAAAAACTTGACCAATTTCCTGAGGTGAGAACAGCTGAGGCCCTCTGTTATCTGCGGTGCTGTCACTAACACAAAAGAAAATCAATCGAGTTTAGAAAGCATCCCAAGACTTTTATTTCCTAGTAAAAATTGTATTGACAGATTCCAAAATATGAAGTTTTGATACTACCAGCAATACTTTTTTCTCTTAAAAAAACAAAAGCAGAAAAACAAACCTCAGTGCCTTTCCTGAAGAGCTGATTTTAACATTTGATTTTTAGAATTAAATTTGCTTTTTTCTCTCCTAAAAAGTAGACCAATAGAATAACTAACTTTTTTAACCAAAGGAAAAAACTATACGCGTGTTTGACTGGAACTCTTCACGTTTAAGTATCGTTCCAGCTCATGCACACTTCAGAGACGAGCACAGACCAGAGCAGGCCCTGAGGCCCCTCATGGCCGTGGCTTCTCCCTGGTGCCCACGGCCTGTCCCCTCAGTGAAACCCCCCGGGACACCCCCGACCTGGCTCCCATGCCCCACTGGAGCCTGGTCTGCCCTGGAGCTGGGCACGGGAGAAAAGGGGCCTGTCCTGCCCGTGAGGGGGCGGCTGGCAGCTTCTCGCTCTGGAACCGCAGGCTGGAGGGGACGGACGGGTGGACTCCACGACCCCCAGGACCTGGGGAAGGACACTGGGAATCCTGCTTAGGTGATGGTCGGTAGTGTTCCTGCCCGGACTAGCCTGGGCAGGTGGAGCCCCTTCACGGGCCATTTCTGTGGATAAACAAGTGGTGACTTGGCCTCTTGTGTTTATGTCGTGCTGCCCTCCACTCACCGGGCTCCTCGCCTTTGGGACTGTGTCTCCGTTGACCCAGCGCCCAGCTGAGCAAACGGCTCAGTGGCCAGACGCTGGACCCCTGACCCCACCCTGGCTGCAGGCTGTGGTGCCACCCACCCCACCAAGTTCTGCAGGGCTGCAGCCCCACCCGGATAGCCTCACATGGCATGGAGCCCATGCGCCTGCTCCCTCTCGAGCCAGGTGGCTTCTCTGGGAGCGCTGCTAAGCCTGGCTGTAGCCGCTGCCTCTGGGGTCCTCCTCTGCTCCAGCGCTATCCACTCTCCTTCCCTCTACCCCCGGTTCATCCTCCCTGCTGCAGCCGGAGTGATTACCCAGAGCGCACATCTGTGCCTCCACCCCTGTACATCCCTCTGTGGCTCCCTGTTCCTCCTGGGTTGAGTCAGAGCCTCTGGACAGAGCTCCTGCAGGCAGGCACTGCCACGTCCTTGTTGCCTGGCAGGGCAGGTGCTCAGGCAGCATTTGCTGAATGACTGTGGCAGCTTTTTTCTAGGTTGGGGAGCGTCTGCATCCTGCAGATCTATGTAAGTGTGTGTGCAAAAGTCGGGGGGAGCTGCTGCCTCTTGCCAGGCCTGCCTGCCTTGGGCTATGTGTCCAGAGCTGAGTGCAAGTGAAGGTCCGTGTTAAATGTCTCAGCTCTTTCAGTTGGCTCTGGGTGTCAGTGGCTCTTCAGCAAGGAAGCTCTGTGGTTTTGAGTGTATTCACCCCTGGTCTATGCTCTTTTCGGTGGGTCGAGTCTTAGCGGAGGCCTGGTAAGATCCAGCTCAGTGTCTGAGCTGCACTTGCTGTCACGTGTTCTTCAGCAGGTGTTTCTCAGGCACTCGGTTGGCTGGTGTGAAACGCCATGGCATGGCTTAGAAAGAGTTTCAGAAGCAAATTTTTCTTTATAAGAAAAATCTGCCTGTAGTCGAGATCTCTGTACTTTATTTAAAACTAGTCTCAAGGCTTGGATAATACTTTGCAAACCTGTGAATAAGAAATTCAGCTTTTCACTGGACTGATTTCTTCAACTTCAAAAATAAGAGGATTGGAAATCTCTGAATTTTCTCAATTCAAGCTATGCCGCTTTAGTCTTTTTAAGTTTGTCCCTTTTGCAAACTGTGCTCTGATTATAGAAAACTGACAAAATATGTAAAGGGAAAAAGAAGGTAAAAATGGCCCACTGATTAAAGACAGCCAGTGTTAATATTTTGGCGAATTTTTATTATCCTTTTGAAAAAGCAGTAGATAAAAATACACAAAACATCCAGGCGATACAGAAGGGTGGGAGTAAAAAAAGAAAGGTGCAGTCTGTTCCCGGCCTAGCCCCATTCCTCTGGTTTGTGATTTTCCTGGGCCCTTTACCAAGCAGTTAGACTGGTGGCAGGTTAACATTTTAATTTCTTAGCATAATTGGGCTAATTCTAGGCCTACTGTTTTTTGACTTATTTTTGACAATATTTCTTGGAGTTCTTTCCTAGTCAGTACATCAGCTTTTTTCTTTTTAGTGGCAAAATGTCATTCTCTAGTGGCTGTACCATAAACGGACAATTTGTCTTTAATGGATGGACACTTAGGTTGTTTCAAACAGTGCAACCTTGAGGGCACAGGGCGGCTGTGTGGATATTTATGTGAGTGTACCTGCTGGATCTGAGGAGATGCCTGCGATGAGACCCGTTGTCAGATGCTTCCCAAAGCCCTTTCCACGGCACCACCTCCCCAGGAACGCTGTGGAAGCACATCCCCCACTCCCGTCAAAGCCAGATTCATCTTTAAAGCTTCCCCCCTAATTTATGTTTTTTTAAAAGGAAATTTACTTGTGTCGTTTCTATAATTTTGAATGAGGTTAAATAGCTTTTCATGTGGGTATTGGATACTTATTTGCTTTTTTGGTGTGTTGTATATTCCTGTCGTTTGCCCATTTCCTTTGGATTGTTTTTATTATTAATTTGCAGGTTTCTTCATAAATTACTGATATTGACCCTCTGTTGAGGGATATGTTGCACTGTTTTTTTTTTCACTTAGATTATCACTTACCATTTACTATTTATATTTTCCCATTCTGGAATTTAAAGTTTTTACCTACTTAGTCTTTTGTTCTCTGAAGTCTAAAAATGTAATCGTATTCTTACTCATGTGATGTTCAGTCAACTGAATGTTACTGCATGTGCCTTTTTTATTTTTTATTTTTTTAAACATTGTGCATTTTGGCTTGCTCACATTCTGGGTAAAAATCACTCTGAAGTAGTCTGGGCCGACAGGTGTGTGATTTCCGTTTCTCCGCAGGTGATAAATGGGGGCGCCACGTCCAGTGGTGAACAGGACACAGAGGACACGGAGCTCATGGCGATCTACACGACGGAAAATGGCATCGCAGAGAAGGTACCTGCCCCCGCCCCGCATGGGAGCAGGGCCCTCTCTGCAGGCTTGGCGCCACCTCTGCGGGGCGCACTTGCCGCTGGTGGGCCGGGAGGAGCGCGGCAGTTGAAGTAGAGCCATCCAGGGTCGTTCTTCCCAGGTCCCAGGGGACGTGACCACAGCTGGAGACCTGAGTCAGGCCTGCTGCAGACCTGACCCTGAGCCGAAGGGGAATTGCTTCAGCTCCCCGACAAATGTGAATAAATGGCAGTGTTTTTCTCAGGGTTGTGATATTTCAAAAGTTTGCACTTTTACTCTAGTGGGTACCTGTGTAAATATAACTGTGGGTGATATACTTATTTGTCTTCTCTTTTCCCACCACGAACAGTGGCAGAATCGGGATATTTTCCCCTTCTTTTAACCCTTTCTCTCCTTTACTCTCCTGATCTTAGTCACAAATATAATTTTTTTCCTTTATGCTTATCTTTCTACTATTTTATTTGTCATCTTTAAACATCATCCTTTGACTTCTAGCTTTTTTAAATGATAGACAGGCAGTTTACTCTACTTCTTGCCTTTCTCCTTTTTCCGCTCACATCTTATTTGTGTTGGTTCCATCTAATCGGGTGTGTAGCATTTATATGATATTCTGGCTCCCTAATCTCTGTATTTGTTCTAGTTTTAATTCTTTATTAATTTTGGCCAAAGCTTTTACTCTGGTTTCTCCATTCATTTCTTGGCTGGCTAAAATGCGTCCTTAGGCCTTGGCCTCTCTGAGGGGGCTGAGGACCACGTCCCGTGCACCCTGAGGAGCTTGGAGAACTGCAGAGCCTCTGCTCAGCCAGGCCTGCTGCAGCAGGACCTTCGCTTTCACGGGTCTCTAGGCGGCTCGTTGAGTCACTCAGGCTTGAGAAGTAACACTCCAGTACTGCCAAAGAAGGGAAATAAATCCCTTTTCAAAACTTTGGCTGGTTATAAAGTCCTCCAGTTGCTGGTGGGATCCTGACTTGAAAGGGATGGAAGAAACTTTTAAGTGACATTATTCACCTCTTGGTGGAGCCATCCTCTGAGGGACTCTTGCTGTTGTAGTTTTTGGCTTTTGCATTGTTTTCCTTTCTCTTTTTAAACTGGGTAAGCGGCCCCATCCTGTTTACACAGTGTGTGGTGATGGGGTTGACCATCCCCTCGGCCACGTGGCTCCTACTGGGTCATTTTAATACCACTTGTGGACATTCACGTTAGTTCCAGTGCTGACCTGTAGCACTGCCCTCACTGCCAGGGGTAAAGTGTGTGTGTGTGTGTGTGTGTACACGTGTGCGTGTTAATCTCAGCCTGGCCTGGCAAAGAGCAAGGCAGAGTCTCTTCATTTCTGTCAATCTGCTTTACAGTCAAAACTAACTCTATTTGCATCATTAGAATGATACCGCTTTAGTGTTGCATTGTAGCAGGTTGTCCTGATCTATCAGGTGAGCACTCGCGTGCTCTATCTTTAGTTATTTCTCAGTGAGCAGTAACGCTGCCTGGCTGTGAGACCCAGAGAATGTGATGGTGTTGAGTTGTCCTTTATGTGGTGAGCCCAAGATCCATAGTTGCATCATGTCAGAAAACAGTCCGTTGTCTAACTCCTTACACACATACATGCTTTCTCCACCTTTCCTACTAACAAATTTTTAAAAGACCCACATAACCCATTTTAATGCATTTAGCCGAGCAGATCTGCCAGGATCCATTGTTGAAATGGAGGAGAAGTTCTCTGAAAGGTCATCCTCAGTCCACATTTGGATTAGATCAAATGTCAGCATACATCAGACATTTACCTTTAGGCTTTAGAAGGTGGGGTTAAGCTGTGTAACTTCTTTGGTTTAAGAGTATCTGGTCTCTAAATTGCTATTCTCCTTGCATTGAAAACTGAAGTGACAAACACGAGGAGTTAGCAGCTTTCTGTGGATCACATCCATTGATGAGAAAGCACTTATTGGGCTAGATATGGTGAAGGATCAGCTCTTTATCTTTTTTTTGTAGAACACCTTTTAATTTTGTTTCCTCTTAGATGCTTTGTTAGGTTATAGAAGATTTTTTAAAAAGACACGTGTGTTGGGTTGTTCGTAGGATTTTAGATACCAGAGCACTTCTGAGGCTAAACTGGGAACTTGGGATCACCATAAGCTTCTGTGTGGCTCAGAGGCTGAGTCCAGAAGTGATGCTGAAGGCGCCTGAAGCATTCTGGTTGTGTGATGGCTTTGGCTTAGAGGATCATGCTGCACTTTATATATATATATATATAAATCTTTGCTAATGGTGGGGGAGTAAAAGAAGAAAGTAAAAGCTGTTACCTGAACTAGAAATACATTTCTTTTTTCAAAAAAAACTTAAAAAAAAAAAAAAAAAAAGATATTTAGATTACATAAATGTTACATAAAAAATATAAGGGATTCCCATATGCCCCACTCCCCACTACCTCCCACATTTTCCCACATTAACAACATCCTTCATTAGTGATTGCAATTGATGAACACATTTTGGAGCATTGCCTTAAGCATGGATTATAGTTTACATTGTAGGTTATACTCTCCCACACAATTCTGTAGGTTATGGCAATATTTATAATGGCCTGTTTCTGTCATTGCATTGTCATTTGGGACAATTCCCAAGTCCCAGAAATGCCCGTGTATTACACCTGTTTTTCCTCGTCCTGCCCACAGAGCCTCCAGTGACCACTGCCTCCGCATCAGTGATATAAGTTCTTCCATTGCTAGAATCACAATAAGTCTATAGTAGAATACCAGTAAGCCCACTCTAATCCATAGTTCATTCCCCAATCCTGAGGATTCTGTGATGGTGATGCCCACCCCACCTCTAATTGAGAGGGGGCTGCGATCCCATACAGCCGATGGATGGGACTCTCTTGCTTGCAGTTGTAGGCTCTCTCAGTTCCTTGGTGTGGTGGTTGTCCATCATCACCTCCTTGTTAGTTGTCCTGGATGAGTCCAATGATAAATACATTTCTAATCTGTCTTTTAAATAAAATCTGAATCACGTTTGTACACTTTTGAACTTTGCTGTCTTTACTCAGCATTATTGTCTTAGCAGCAGTGTTTTGAGGGTGTGGGGTTTTACTCTCAGGTAAAAAGATCCTTTCTCCTTGAAAGGGGAAGGCAGATTCGTGCTCTCTGTTTGAAAGTGGGTAGCATTTTGTGGCCTCGCCTCTGGGGCCCTGTCCAGGGACTGCTCATGCAGCTCTCAGTGTTGTCCTGGCCACACTGCCCCCAGCTTGGCAGGGCCCAGGCTTGCGGAGAAGCTCTGAGCACGCTGGCCGCTTAGGGGTGAGTTGATGCCAAGGGGTCCTGAGCCCCATTACTGAGACCCCACTGCTGTACCCAGAGTTTTGGATCCAGGGTTGCCAGGGTGACATTGTTCAGGGAGAGGCAGCCCCTTGATGAAGTCGCCCGTAGTAGATGTGGCCTGCTTTCAGCTTGACACTTACTGAAGAACACCACCCACTCACAGAGCCCAAGAGCCTTCCCCTCTGCTCACAGCTCCCTTACTAAAGGACCTTCTCCTCTGCTCACAGCTCTCTCACTACAGGACCTTCCTCTCTTCTCACAGCTCTC
>JAKSZT010028529.1:2526833-2577636 GCA_026826555.1 Tolypeutes matacus | reverse complement strand
CTCACAGCTCTCTCACTACAGGACCTTCCTCTCTTCTCACAGCTCTCTTACTAAAGGACCTTCCCCCCTGCTCACAGCTCACTTACTGAAGGACCTTCCTCTCTCCTCACAGAGCTCTCTCGCGGAAACCCTGGACAGCACCGGCAGTCTCGCTGCCCAGCGGTTGGACATGATTTACACCGTGGAGGATGTCCCCCCCTGGTATCTGTGCATATTCCTGGGGCTGCAGGTAAGGGAGCTTCAAGCTGTAGCCAGCTCTGGCTTTTAGAAAACTTCCACTTTAATTTTTATTTATTAGAGACTTTATACAAATTGCTTTTAAGAATGATGAATGGGAATTAACATCCATTTTCTTTCTTTTCCTTTTTTTTTTTTTTTTTTTTTTTGAGGTACCAAGGCCGGGAATTGAACCCGGGACCTCATATGTGGGAAGACACTGAGCCACACTGGCTTCCTTGAGTTGTTTTTTTCTCATTTGTTTTGTTTGTTGTTTGGCTTTTTTTGTTTGTTTTCAGGAGGCACTGGAACCCAATCCAGGATCTCCCATGTGGGAGGCAGGTGCTCAGCTGCTTGAGCCACATCCGCTTCCCTCCATTTTCTAAAAGTAGAAGGAAGAAAAGAATGGGAGGAATGGGTTGATGGGGGAAAGAAAGAAGGAAAAGATTCAGGGAATAAACAAAAGACATGAAATTAAAGGAAGGGTAAAAGAGAAGAAACAGTGGAAGAAGGGCAGAGGTTAGAAAGGTGGGGGAAGTGGACAGCGGGGCTGGCCTGCCCACCCTTCTGCTCATGTGGTAACGGACTCCCATCCACAGTCATGGCAGACTGCCCTGCAGTGTGGGTGACAGTGACGAGTGCCGCGCTTCCCCGACCAGGGGGGGAGGGAGGCTGCACCTGCGCACAGCAGATGCTCGGGCCAAGTTTCTAGGTCCCTCCTTGCAGCATCCCAGTACGTGGTTCCCGGACCACAGGGACTAGGAAGAGAGGAGCTGAGGGAGCCAAGTGGTCTTGCAGCTCCATGTGCCTGGGGCTGAGGACCCCCACCCAGGCTCAGCAAACAGCTTCTTGAAATGTGTGTTATTGTCGATGGAAGAGAGTCTCTGGCCAAGGGGAGCAGGTGGCCCTGCATGGCCGTTCCCTCTCGACGACGCGCCTGCCATTAACTTGTGAGCGGCTGAGCAGGCGTGTTCTGTTCCCCTGATGCCCGTCACATTGACATCAGGGCCAAGTGGCGGCAGGCAACATGTTTTGTCAAACGTGAGCCAGAATGGGAAGCTGTTGGGAAGGACAGTAGAAAATTTGCAGAGCAAGAAAGCAGAGCGACCAGCCCTGAGGGGCAGTGGGCAGTGGTGCCAGGCAGTGGACTTGGGCCGCAAGGAGGGGGTGGCAGAGGCCCCCAAAGGAAGAGTGCGGGGGTCCGTTCAGGGGTCCCATAGCTGTGTGAGCCCTTGACCCTTCCTGATTGAAACATGAATTCAGTTTGTCTGACAATCCCAGACCACAGAAGAAAGGCGAAAAACTCTCCACGTGGTGAAGCTTATGTAACTTTAATCCCCACACATGAAATAATTTTTTGGAGTTTAGTTGCAAAATTCTGCATAAACTATTAGCAAATCAAATCCTGGAAGAAAAATACGATGACTAAGAAGGCAAAAGTGGTTCAGTGCGTCAAAGTCCATGTTAGCAGATTAGAGAAGAAGGACCATATTGTTTTTTATTTTTCCATTTTTTTTTTTTTGTTGTTGTTGTTGTTGTCTTTTTTTTATCTTCTCCCTTGGGACCATATTGTTTTAACAGTCAGTGCTAACAAAGCATTTGAAATAAAAAAGCAAATATTTCCCAGTAAGTATTCTTAAGTCAAACATCACTAGTGCTTGTATTAAATGCTTCCTTTGTGCCAGCATTTTTCTATGTAATAATTCATTTAAACCTTAAAAGTGTTTCAAGTTATTACCCCTTCTTACAGCTAAGGAAACTGAGACACAGAGAGGTTAAGTATCTTGCCCAAGTTCACACAGTTAGGAAGTAACAGAGCTTGAATTTGAATGCAGGTAGCCGAACTCCAGAACCCACATTTCTAGCTATTACTTTATCCAGCATTCTGAAGACTTGTCAACGTCTGCAGTAAAGAGCTTGCTCGATGGTGAGACACTTAGGCCTTTCCCACCAAGACAGGGACACCGGTTGTCACGCGTCTTATCTGGTGCTTGCTGAGTGTTGAGAGGGGAAGTGCTGGAATAGAAGAAGAGTATGAGGTGGTGGCATGTGCTGTGTGTGCACCCAGAGAGCAGGTCCATGCAGGCTGGGCAGTGGGGGCAGAACGAAGGTGAAACGCCAGCACCAAGGCAGGGCTGACTACTGGCCGCCCCTCTTGCCCGCAGCACTACCTGACATGCTTCAGCGGCACCATCGCGGTACCCTTCCTGTTGGCCGATGCCATGTGTGTGGGCTACGACCAGTGGGCCACCAGCCAGCTCATCGGGACCATCTTCTTCTGTGTGGGGATCACCACTTTGCTGCAGACGACCTTCGGGTGCAGGTGAGATGGGCCGCAGGGTGGGGTGCTAGGTGGGGTGCTAGGCGGCCCGCGGTCAGCTAGAGCTGCTCGGAAGACCTGGCCGGAGTGGGGTGGGGGTGCCCTAGTGGCCGTACCCTTGCCCCACCTGCTTTTGGTGCCCTCTCCCGCCGGTCCCACTAGCTCAGCCCTGGGCTCTTGCACTGGGTTCCCATAGGGTCCCTGCCTCCAGGGCTCCGCTCTGAGCACTGCCCCCAGGGCCGTTATTTTACCTTTAGGTCCTGGTCTTGGCTTGTTGCTGGCTGTGCAGGGCTCCTTCTCTCAGCCACCATCCCTGCAGCCCTGCCTCTGGGCCCTGTCTCCCACCTGAGTGTGCCTTGCTGTCTCACCCTTCCATGCTTTTGCCGCCTCCCCCATCCTTGAAGTCCCTGCCTGTCCTTCCCTTCTCTGTGAAGCACCCCCGACTCTCCAGAAGCCTTCGTTGTCCTCACCCCGAATATTCCCATGCGTGCCTTCTCCTAACGTGGCTCTTAGCCCCAGCTGTCCTTCGTTTCTGTCTCTCTCTTCCATTGGATTGTGCTCCTCTCCTTGATGCCAAGGCGTGGCTTGCTCATCCTCGCTCCCCCAGCTTACATGGCTGTGTTGGCAGAGGAAGGAAGAGAAATGTGCTTTCCTTCTGTCTCCTGCAGGCTTGCCTCTCTGCTCTCCTCGCTCTCTTCTGCCCTCTTTACAGAGCAGCCTCTTACTTGACCCCAGGGCTCTGCTCAGGGGGTCGAGCCCACTGTGATAGGCCTGTCCTCAGAGGCAGGGCAACAGCAGATGGAGAGCTGTTTCCTTCTCCGTCAGAGACCGAGAAAGGGCTTTGCTTCCCCTGCTGGGGGAAGTGGGATGAGCGGACAGCAGTAGAAGGCAGCCCTGACACGGTGGCCTGTGTTCCCATAAGTGAGCATCCTCAGGGACCCCAAAAGGGTTCTAATTTTGGGGGAACAGGAGAATATGGGGAGAAGAGTGGGAAGCGCTAGGGCTGCTCTGGTTGGTAGCGTCATGGGCAGGGGTCAGCAGCTTGCCCCCAGGTCTGCTGATGGGAGCCGTGTGTACTGACAGCCGTGGGGCCAGCTCAGCAGGGAGGAGCGACCCTCATCCACAGTTAGGGCCGGGGGCGGCATTGACCTTGCAGAACAGGCGATGACCTTGCGGGGCGACGTTGACCTTGAGGGGCAGGTGATGACCTTGTGGGGTGGGCAATGACCTTGCGGGGCAGACGTTGACCATGCAGGGGAGGGGGGTGTGTTCTGAGCATTCCCAGGAGGACATGATTTGTTTTCTCAGAGCAGGTAAACTCAATCAGCATCTTTTGTTCCTTTGACAGGACATCGGAGAGTCTGTATTTTAAGTTTGGGGTGGATTAAAAAGCTCTTGTTTCCTGGCTCAGGAGCCTTCCCTTCCTTGGGAAACTAATTTTTCTGAACAGCAGCCGTATCTGTGAGCTTGCAGGGCCGATCCGTTTGCAAGTTTGAGCAGGGCCTCCGGTTGAGAATCTCCCACGATCCGAGGGGCTTGGTGGGCTGCTGCCCTCAGGACTGGTGGGAGGGAGCATGTTAGGCCACAGGCGGTCTCAAGACCTGATAGCCTGGTCAGTGTGTCACCTCCGCCTTCCTCTTGAAGGGCAGCTGCCCTGAGAGAACAGGAGAGAGACAACGCACCCCTCGGATGGCTCAGGCCTGCCGTACAGCGCTGCAGCCCCGGGCGTGCGTGTGAAGCGGTCTCCCCGCAGCTGAGAGGCAGTGGTCCCAGCGCTCGCTCAGGGAGGCAGCGGGGGCATGCTGCTCGGGCGCGGGGCGGCGCCCAGAGGAGGCCTCCCCTTAGCGCTCTGACGCTGCCGCCCACCGCCCTCCCCCTTGTGCCTGAGAGGCTGGGCCCCTCCTTCACGTGAACCACCTCCCTTGGACCCAGCTTTCCTGTGGCTTCAGTGGGAGAAGAGCAGAAACCCCATGAGTGGCCAGGTGTCCCTCTGCCATCGCCCTGTCCCCTTGGAACTTACAGCAGAGCGAGAGGGAAGTCAGAGGTCAGGATGTGAGAGACCCCCATGGTACCCAGACACCCAGCTCTGACTCCGTGTGGGGCAGGGGGCACCCCAGCTTCCAGGGGACTTATTGGAGCCAGGACAGAGCTGGCAGTTCTGCCAATGCCACCGGAGTCACATCCGGGAGGGGCTTCGTGAAACGGCAGCCACAGGGGCGGCCCCTGCCGAGAAGGAGCGCACGAGGCAGCTTCGTCCGGAGGAGCTGCAGGGTCTTGGCGCGAGCAGCCTGCTGACTGGACCCGTGGTGTCTCCAGGTCTCAGGTTCCTTTTGTGACGAGTGAGAGGAGGTGCTTCCTCAGGTGTCCTGTGGGTGACCTTTTGCCATGGTTGTGATGAATACTTACAATATTCGTTGTGTCTCTGTAGTTCTGAGCCTCCTGTAAAACTTTTGGGAAGTTGTAGGGTATGAATGATGTGAAAGTGCTTTTAGTTCTGCCGGATGCTAACGTGGACTCGTCATCGGCTGTGAGTGATCATTTTAATGATGGACTTGCATATTTATTCTCTGCTCACAGCAAGATCACATACATAGAGAAGGCATTTGGGGAGGGGGACTACACAGGTGGGACAGTGGGCGAGGGAGGGGCAGACACAGCCAAGAGGGGCTTTCTACAGTCCAGCAGGCCAGCTGGAGCGCAGTGGCCTTATGGTTTTCACAGCTCAGCCTGCGGTTTTCTTAGGCTTTGTGCTGCAGGAGGAGAGGGTCTTTATGTTCAGCCCTCAGGATTTCTGACATGAATCTTCAGCCTTTCCCAGCTCTGAGGTACTGTAAAGCCACGCGTTCCCCGTGCGTCCGCATCCCCCCTCCTGAGGACCTGGTGCTGGTAGCGCTGGGTACAGGGGGTGCCCAGGGCCTGCAGGTAAGCGTGGGCTGAGCCTGTGAAGACCCTCATTCTGAGGCAACGAAGATGACTGCACGGAAGCACCCCACTGCAGTTCTCCTAAACACGACCCGGGTAGACTTAAGGGGTGAGAGGGGCCAGGTGGGTGCCTTCACGAGCCTGGGCGCAAGCACGGAGCACTGTGTTTGGAAATGCCATGGCAGTGCTCCTTGGGCTGGTTCCTCATGAGCTAGACGGATGCGTCGTGTCCTTGGGCATTGCAGTGCCCACCATGGACACCCCTTCCCTCCACGTCCAGCTCCCCCAGGGCGTTCTCCATCCCTGCTTTGGAAAGGTTGGGGGTCTCAGCCCCAAGTGCCGAGTGCGTGCTCTCTGTCCAGGGCTTCTGCAAGCAAGGGGGCGCTCTCTGGCTGCCGCCTCCTCTGCCCACCGCACCCCTTTCCTTCGACCTTGATCCCCTGAACTGTGCTTTCAGTGAGGTCTTCTTTGCTATGTCCTCTTGAGTGACATTTCAACCATTTAGCTGCTTGGTAGGGGAATCTCCTGCTTGCAGTCGATTTGACATGTCAGTCACAGCGGCCGCGGGCATGTTCCGGGTTGGTACAAAGCCTCAGCCGTCTCCAGAGAGCAGGACAAGCTCTTTCAGAGGCCCCGGCCCCTGGTGCTGCACCAGCTGCAGGGGCCGCCCCGGGCTCCTGGAGAGCCCCTCCCAGCGGCACCATGGCCGCCTGGAACTTCTCCAGCAGAGCCCGAGCTTCCTCAAGGTCCCAGCCCTGCGGTCCCCACTTGACCCTGTGCAGGGCAGGGGTGGAGGAGGACCCCAGGCCCTGCCCCTCCTCGCTGGCCTTCCCAGAGGTGTGGCAGGGGCAGAGCCACCTCCTGACCTCTCTGGCGAAGCGAGCCGGGCAGCCAGCCCCTCTGCGTTAGGGAGAGGTGGAGGCTGTCCCGTCGGCTCAGGGCCTGGGCAACCCAGCTGAGGGAGAGCGCCCGTGCTGCGCCTCCTTGGGCTCTGGTGCGAGGGGGTAGGCACATCTCGTGCGCTCTCAGGGTAGGCGCTGCTCCAGGGAGCCTGCTGCTCTCCAGCCCAGGCCTGTGGAGCTCACTGACCTTATGGGGCTCAGTGTAGACCGATGCGGGGGTTAGATGGCCGGGCCCCAGCAAGACGCGGACGTGCCCTCTGTGTGCTCTTGTCTCTCTCAGTGGGTGTGGGGGTGTATGTGTGGGGGTGTAAATTTTTTGTCACTTTGAACCACTTGAAGGTAAAGTCGCAGACGTCAAGGCAGTTCACCCACAAATATTCTCCGAGGGATGAGGACCATCTCCTGTGCCCATGGGACATGTGTACCCCTGAGGAAAGGAGCCCTCTTTCTGTAAGGTCAGCTAACATACAGTCCATAGGCAATTCCTCTACTAGTCCCCAATGGCGTCTATAGAGCCCTCCACCCTGAGCGAGGACCCAGTAAGCCCACGCCGTGCGTTTGTTTGCTGTGTCTTCGTGCTACACCCCCCGCCTCTCCTCTTCCCTGCCCGGATTATCACCTTATTAAGAGTCCAGTCCAGCCACCTTTAGAGGGTCCCACCTGGATTTGCCTGGCTGTGCCCTCATGGTGATGAACCTGCCCTTACTTGCCACAAACGGAAAGGGGGCCCAGAGGCATGGTCGACTCAGTGATGCCAAGCCCTTCCGCATTCCGGCATGTGAGCAGGTGCAGAATGGCAGGGTGTAGGATTTTCTTATTACCCGAATAAGAAAATGCCTGCCCTTTTAACTTTTAACCTAAAAAGATTGAGGAGTACATTAAAATGATAGGCCAGCAGAACAAATATCACGTGACCTCACGGAAATGAAAGAGTAGAGTAAGCGAGTTCATAGAGTCAGAAACCAGGGCCTGGCATGAGTGAGTCGCTGGTGCAGAGGCTCTGCCCGGGGTAATGGGAGCGTTGTGGTCAACGGTAGAAAACACTGTGAATGCAGCTAACAGCTCTGAGTTATGTATTTGAATGTGGTTAAAAGGGATATTTTGGGTTGTATATATGCTATTAGAATAGAAAGTGTAAAAAAAAAAAAAAAAAAAATCATAGGACTGTAGGAAACAGCCCTGATGTAAGTTATGAACTGTAGTTAATAGTTCAGTTATAGGAATACTGTTTCCTGAATTGTAACCAAGGTACCACACTAATGCAGTGTTTGTTTTTACTGGATACATACATTTTCTTTTTGAATCATACAGTATGTTACACAATACATTTAGCTCATAGTAGTGCAGTCATGCAGTATTTGTCCTTTTGTGTCAGGCTTGCTTCACTCAACCTAATGTCCCCTAGGTTCGTCCGCGTTGTCATGTGCTTCAGACTTCATTTCTCCTAACAGCTGCAGGCCCAGAGCTGGGGCTGAGGGGTCTCCCACCAGGCTGGGCGCCCGCGTTTTTGCCCTTTCTCTTGTGCGTCCTTTCTCTGTAGGCTAGGGCTTCTTGTTTCTTTTTTCTCTGCTGGTGCTTCTGCTGCGCCAGTGGACATGGCCTGGTGGAAGGCCTGCTGGCCTCGGCTTGCGCAGCCTTGTTCCTTGGCTGGGATGCCCCACGCCCCACGCCTCACTTGTGCTCTGAGTGGCTCCTTCTCCTCGGCCCTTTCAGGCAGTCACTGCCCTGGCCGAGGCTTACAGGGGTAATACTAGGAGGGAAGCTCCCTTTCCCCCTTTTAGTTTTGGGGGTTCTGTGACTATTTGGCATAACTCTGGTACTTTAAGGAATATGTTGTCTTCCCCCCTGATTCCATCCCACCCTTGAGGAAGACACTTTATAGACATAATTTTTTAAGTCCCATCTGTTGAGGTATAATTGACATACAATAGAATTCACCATTTTTAGATGAGTTTTCACCCAGGCATACCGTCAGTTCACCACCACAGTCAAGATGCAGACTGTTGCCCAGAGAAGTCCATTGTGTTCGATATTTAGGTTAGCAGACCCTGAGCTCGAGACAGTCATATATACAAGTGCTAGAATAAAATAGGGCTGGATTCCTTTAGTGACTGAATGTCGGGAAAGACTTTTAAACTATGACTCAGACTGCAGAAGCAATAAAAGGATGATACATTTGACAACATTAAAACTAAAAAAAATTATTTTTAAAGCTGTTGCATTGCAAAGAAATACCATAAACAAAGAAAAACGACAAACTGGAGAAAGTACTTGTAATATGGCACGGATAAAAAGCTAATATCTCTAATATAGAGAGATCTCTTAAAAATCTAAGTAAGAAAATGACAAAAACCATATAGGAAAAAAGGGCAAAAAACATGAATTGACAGTTCAGAAAAAGGTATGCAGATGGTCTTTAAATGTATAAAAGGATCATCAAATAGACTTAGGATAAGAGAAGTATAAATTAAAACTACTCTGAGATACCATTTCTCACCTTTGTCAGATTGACCAAAAGAAAATCTCAACAAGCAGCTCTGTTGGCAAGGCTGTGGGAGAATAGGGACTCCCTATGTTACTGGTGGGAGCAAAAGTGGTTCAGTCTCTGTGAGTGGGCTTTTTACAGTATCTGAAGAATACATACGCATTTTCCACTTGACCCAGCAAATCCCATTTCTAGAAATTTCCCTGCACAATTACAGAATAATTACATTACTGCTGTGTAATTTGTAATGGCAAAATATTGGATGCAGCCTAAATGCCTGTCCACGTGAGACAGCTGCTAAGGCGCCTCGTGATGGAGTCCAGTGCAGCCCCAAAAAAGAACGAGGAAGAGCTCTAAGAACCAATAAGAGGTCCAGGATCTATTGAAAGGCAAGTTGCAAAGAAGTGTAGGTTATGTCCTTTCTTTTTCCTAATAAGGCAACAAGGGTAAGTCAAGCTAATGAATATGGTTAACCATAGAGGTCAGTTGGGACTGGCTGGAGGGGTAGCGTGAGGCTTTTCTAGCCCATTTTATGTGGTCTGATTCTTAAACTATGTAAATGATCTACGTCTTAAAAAACAAAATTAGATCTAAAAGGATGAAGAAAAGCCAACTTTAAAATTGAATATATGTGTCAAATTGCCAACCGCACAGAGAAAAGAATTAATCCAGCAGACTTGAGAATATACTACTTTGCATGCCCTTAATGGGATATATTCTAAGGATAAAAAAATGCTGCAAAGAACTGTGCTCCTCACCGTAGTGGTCCTGTTAGCATTCACGCTGGGATGACTCGAGCTGAGCCGAATTCGTTAGAGGGTGGAGCACGCGGCTGGATGATGCTGGGGTTGGGGTCCTTGGAGGAGGAGGAGGGGTACAAATGTGGCAAGCAGGAAGGTGACGGTGTGGTTGGATTGCCCCTTTTTCCACTGACTAAAGGCCTGGAAGCCATGAGACCACTGGGCACACCTAGACCAGGTCTTGGTTTCCAAATGTTATCTCCATTCAGGACCAGGGCTCCCTGAAGAAGTGGTGGTTCCAGGCTGGGGCAGAGAAAGAGTGAGCTGCTGGGACGTTTTATGCCAGCTAGGAAAGAGCTGCTCCAAGAATGGGGGCAGGGGGGGTCATACCAAAAACTTGAACAGGCTGCCCTGGCCACTTGATTATCAGAAAGAATCCTGGGAGTGGATTGTAGAACTTGGAGTAAAAAAGGTATTCACGAGCCTACTGCGGTATTCAAAAAAGAGAAGGAGATAAATTGTACAAAGAGGACACTAGTTAATAGAGATGGATGGAATGATGGAACTAGAAGATCACAGTGTTTAAGTCTGTGGCAAGAATGTCAAGCTGGTAGATGAACGGTTGTTGGGGAATAGAATAGTCACATGGTCTGAGATTACTGATGAGCTACAAAGGGGAAAGATGCTTTTAAAATGGGGAGATTGGGCACCATTGGCTTCACCGAGTGGTGGCAGCCGATGGGGCGCGGCGGGTTGCCGCATCTGGGCGGTGTTTAGCCTGACATGGGACGAAATGACCATGTGCGGTGGGAAGCTGATTGGACGGAGCGTGGGGCCAGCTATGAGACATGCTTTACACAGGTTTGTGTTGTCTGAATATGAAATTATGTTAAGTGTTACCTTTCTGGGATGATCAGGGGAAGGCAGTGATGTAGGAAAACATGCTTATTTTTAGGAGATGCCTACGTAAGTGTTTGGGAGAAGGAACAGCTTATTACTTCAGACAGTCCAGCAAAGAAACACACACACGTGTGCACACAGATGCACACGTGTGTACACGTGCATACACACGTGTGTACACGGGCATACACGTGCGTACATGCAGACTCGCACACACGTACACATGCACATATACAGGCACATGTGTGTGCACAGACGCACATATGCACAAGTACACACACACATGCTTGCACACAGACACGCCTCGTGCATGTGCACATATGCAGCAGATAGAAGAAAACTATCAATTAAGAAAGGGTTTCCCTGACACATGTCGTCTTCTCTTTCAAGGCACCCAGGCCTCCCATTCCTGATGGCATAGTCAGGGGCAGCTTCTCAGACAGAGCTGCTTCCGGTGTCTTCGCGATCAGTGTTTTTGAATTGTGCTGCAGTTCAGACTCAGGAAAACATTTATTAGGCAGTGAAAGGTTTTGTCTGAACTTTGGCTGCATTCTTGCTTGGTCTAAGAAGCCAGGCATCAAATACACGCTCTGTTGGTGAAGTTCGTTTTTGTTTTACTCATTTTCATTAAAAGCTTGGCTCCTGGCAGATAAACTTCGTACCTTTTGAGGAGCCGCCCGTAGGACCGCACGCCTTTTAAACGTTTTCAGGACCTTTTCCTGACGGCGCCAGAGGAGGGGACTGCAGCCCAGGTGCCTGCTTTGATCCTGAGAATTCTTCTGCAGTTTACTCTCTCCTTTCTACTTGTACTAAAACGTCCAAAATTTGCAGTTAAAATGGTCGTGCCAGAAAGACTTGGCTTCTAGAACAGAAGTCCTCTCAAAGAATAATGTGTGTAAATAGAGCCTCTGATTATTCTACAAGCCTCCCCCATAAAGTGGGTGCTGGGGTTCAGTGATGGGAAACGGGCCCTGCTCCTGGCCGAGGGGCAGTTCTAGCTGGTGGTGAGATGGGAGGCGAGCGCTCACTCAGGTGGTTTAGGCCTGCACAGAACCTGGTGGAGGCCCGGAGCCCACAGCAGGGGAGGAGTGGAGGCGGTGGAGGCTGCCTTTGCGGTTTAAGTCACTTACTCGTGGTGGCTTTGGGATTGTCACCTCTCTCCGTTCCCCCAGAGTGGTCTCCGAGCAGAGTCTTGCAGCCATACCCCTCTTACCTGTAGGAAGGGTGGGGCGTCCTGCCCACCGGCCCCTGCTTCCCTCCTCCATGTCCCTGCCCTCGACTTCTGCATGTGCCCCGTGCAGCCCCTGGCACCCTTGGCTCTGTCGTGTGGCTGTTTGCACCTGCCCGCTCTGCCTGGAGCGCCCCCACCCCGTGCCCTCTGCCTCCGGGGCCAAGGGCTTCCTGCCCTTTAGGATAGGCCCATGCAGCTGCCCCAGCGCCCCATGGCATCTTGGCATCACTGCCCGGTGTGTGGCCGAGGTTAGCATTTCCTGCACATGACAGAATCCTCCAGGGACTCAGGTAGTTTTCCCATCTTTGTGTCATGTTATAATTGTGCCCGTGTCAGGCAGATACCAGAAATGTCTGTTAAGCAATCAGAATGGTGTATCCCTTCACTTAGCACAGGCTCTGTCAGCCTCCCCTGGAAGGGATTGTTCAAACGCAGGCTCGGGGATACCACCCAGACTCTGATTAACCAGGAGAAAACTCCAGGTTTATCCAGTGCCCCCAGGGACTCCTGAGCAGCTTAAGGCGACTGGCAGAAATCACGACCAGAAAGTCAGTCGTGGGGGGAGTGCATTCCGAGTCAGGAGTAGGGGATCCTGGAATGCTTCCTGGAGGAGGTGATGCTTTCTCTGTGCCTTGAACAATGAATAAAGTTGAACATCAAAAATAAGTCTTTTGACAGAAAGTTGCAAAGGCCCAGAGGCAGGAGCCTGGACCCTCACTGGCTGCAGTGTGTGTGCAGGGGCCATGCCACACCACCTGCTACCAGGAAGGCAGTGGGCCCATCAGGGCTGTGCAAGGCAAGGACGTGTTCTGGGGTGCGTTGGTTCTGCCGCTGTCCTAAAAAATTAATATCTAATGACACTACTTACCTCTTTTTTGTTGTTGTTTGTTTTTTGTTTTGAGGTACCGGGGCTGGGGATTGAACCCGGGACCTCGTATGTGGGAAGCTAGTGCTCAACCACGGAGCCACATTGGCTCCCCGAGTTGTTTTTTTTTGTTTGTTTGTTTTTAGGAGGCACCGAGGAGAAACCCAGGACCTCCCATGTGGGAAGCAGGCGCTCAACAGCTTGAGCCACATCCGCGTCCCTAATTTCTTAAAAATCTGCCATCTGCAAAGATCCATCCGCTCCTCACATATTTAAAACATATTTTCCCTGAAGACAGGGGTTGTCAAGCTTTTTCTGTCAAGGGCCAGATAGTATAAGCTTTGGTTTTGTGGCCTGTTTGGTCCCTGTGGTGACTGTCCGTGTCTGCTGAGGTAGCAGGAAGCAGCCACAGATGGTTCATCAGCTGATGCTTGTGGCTGGGTCCCCGGGAGGCTCACGACAGTCAAACCAGCAGTGAGCCAGGGCTGGCCCGGGGCCAGGCTGCCGACCCCTGGTGTAAAGGAGGGCACGGTCTGATTGTTTCCTTCCAGATGCCGTAGAAAATTAAAGAGCAGGCAGCTCTGCTCGAGAAAGCTGAGGTTTCTGTGGCGACATTCCAAGTCCTGGGTGAGGCAGAAGTGGCCAGCTCCCTGGACAGGCTCCGTTATCAGATTTGGATCTCGAGTGCTTGATCGTCCTCAGCCTTCTCCTCAGAAGCCTGGCTTTGTTGACTCTGATCTTGGAAGTTCCCGTTGAACGCGGGCAAGTGCTGGCCTTGTTGCTTCCCCCAGAAGGTTCCCATCAAGCCGGTTAAGGAGGCTGGGCCTGGGGGTACGTGGGCGGGGCGTGTGGGGAGCCGTGTGCACAGCAGGGGCACTGGCAGCCCAAGGGGACTTCTCTTCCTGCACTTTCAAGGGAACCCGGACTGGGCAGTTAGGAAGTGAGGGAGCCTCCTGGAGGGAACCTCCTGGCAGCGTGCTCTCAGTGCCTCTGGCCATGGTTGAGCCTCCACCCAGGAACAGCCAGGGTGGCCTGAGGGTGAGGATGGGGTGGCAGCTGAGAGGGGGCCCAGAGCCAGCCTCTCCTCGGGCGAGTCTGCGGTGGGGGCCTTCACATTCCTGGGGAAATCTAGGTCCTACGGCCCCGTTGCTGGAAGGTGAAGTGGCGCATGCCCTCCTGGCCCTGTGCCCATCCCCCTTTACCCTTGCAGCGCGTCCCTGAAAAATGGCACTTGGGGAGTTTTTGTAAGTCAGGCAGCCTTTTCCCTCCGCTCTGCTTCTCCCCTCAGGTGACCTTCACGTCTACCCTTGACGGCCTGTGCCCTGGGCCCCTCTGAAGGATGGTCAGTGGAGGGTTTGACTGGGAAGCGGCTGCCCACAGGGCATCTGGTGCATGCTTTGTGGCCGCTTCCAGGCCCCAGAGCGAGCACTCTTTGCCCCATGCGAGTGAAAGGGCCAGGAGAGTGTTGGTAGCAGGGGGTTGGCCCTGGTCTGGCCCTGAAAGGTGTGTGCTGGGCTCTGGGCTGGCAAGGTGGCTGTTTGTCCTGCGGCTGTTTGTCCTGCGGCCGCAGCAGGCCTTCCCAGCTCCCCGCTGGTCAGGGCACGGACAGGGCTGCACAGGGTGTTTAAGAATGCCTTGGGCGTCTGGGGATTCCCAGCTCTGCAAACAAAAGCGTTTGGGTTCCCATGCTAGCCCAGCACGCCACGTTAACACAGCTGTAGCTGAACTGCGTGCATTTCCCATAAAAATGTCAAGGTCTTACAAACATGAGGCACTAAAGTGTTCCACAAGTCGGGACGGGTATTTGAAAGGTAATTGAAAGATGGCGTTGGAGAATTTCTGCACCTAGTTTGAGGACATAGAGGGTCAGTGGAGAGTGCACGCTTCCTGGGCCCTTCACCTGAAGTGTGGGAACACGACTGAGTACTTGTCATGACTAAGCAGTTTATGCCGCCTCCTGTTGCTCTGTAACTTATGTTTTCCTTTTCCTCTATAGCTGGAGATCGCTGGTATGATTCTAACGTCCACCCTCCACGAGTAGGGCAATCAGTGCTTTCCCTGTGATGCCAGTGCGAGTGGGAAAGGGGGCAGGAGGAGGGTGGTGAAGCAAGAGGTATGCAGTGGTGCTTAGTAAGGAGCCCACGAGTTTAGCAGCAGAGAGGGAAGCCCCAGGCCGGCATCCCCGAGAGGAACGGTGTGCTGACGGGCTGCTGTGGGGCCAGAGGGGCCGGAGGAACCGTGGCGGGCCGCATCACTTGTGGCTGAGCCCTGAAGACGCCCCCGTCGTAGCGCGAGCTTGTAGTTCGCGACGCCGTGATCATGGTTTTGGTCTCGTTTCTTTTAGGTTACCCCTGTTTCAGGCCAGTGCTTTTGCATTTTTGGCCCCTGCTCGAGCCATCCTGTCTTTAGATAAATGGAAATGTAACACCACAGGTAATTGCAGTTATTTCCACCTATGTTGTGGGGTCCTTTTCCACAGGTGCTAGCAGGGAGGCCCGCACGGCTGTGCTGGCGGCAGCTCCTTTCCAGAGTTAGGCCCGGGCACAGCAGCAGGCCCTGAGCACCCCCGCCTGCCGGTGGCCTCTCTGTCCACTTGCGCATCCCCACCCAGAAATGACCTCCTTTCTCACGCTAACAAAACTGAAAACGTGGACATGGAATGGAAAAGCATTTGTGCTGTTTTTCTGCCTCTCTCTTTCAGTGGATTTTAAGAGCCACCAGTAGTCACTCTCTCTGCTGCATCAGCTTCCCTTCTCTGAAACATCTTTGCTACTTTGTTTTCTGCCAGTGACTTTCATTCCTCCCCCTCCACCACCCCTTAGTGACGGCAAAGATCCTTAAGTAACCCAGTAGGGCCAGGAAGAGAGACGCGGAGAAAATCTGTCAGACCCGTTGTACTCTCAAAATACTGTGACATTTTTAGGTTCTAGGAGCAAAGTTTTCCAGATTTCATTTCCTTCCTTGCTCCTAGGAGTTACTTCATGACCACTTATTTGATTTGGGCACTGGAAAAGGCCCTTTGTTTTTAAAGCCTCAGTCAGGCAGCCTTTAGAGGGCGTTTCAAGGCTGGATTTTTTTTGGCCGGTACTAGTAATGTGCATCACCCTTGCAGTCAGCTCTCGCCAGTCGGGGTCTCTGTCTGACTCAGTGACTGACATAGTGTCGGGGCTCCACCTTTCTGTGTGGGGAGCTGTGCTGCTATGGCCTCAGTGGCAGGGACAGGCATTTATACACGTGCTTGAAGCGGCGGGGAAGGGGCCGTGTCCGTGAACCGTCAAGTGTCACTCCAAGGAAAATTTTGTTCTTGTTTTTGTTTTCAAGATATTTCAGTTGCCAACGGAACAACAGAACTGTTGCACACAGGACACATCTGGTACCCACGGATCCGAGAGGTAAAAAGACGGGCGTTGCTCGCTCGCGGCTTCTTTGTGTTTCTTCTCAGCCTCTGTTGGTGACGGCCAAGCAACTACAGTTGCTTTTCCTAAGCCTCTTTTTCAACGTTTATTTTTGCTGTTGCGCTGAATTTAGCAAACGTCACTGTGAAGCAAAGCATTTGGAAAGGGTTTGTACGACCAGATGGTACTGTGCCTTGCTTCTGTTTCCTTCTGCTCCCCCTCTCCTGTGTCCCCTGGACCTGGCCGGTTACGCCCCCACCATAGTGGACCGAGGAGCTGCGTCGATGGGCAGCACAGCACTCGTCCTGGCCTCACTGTTTGCCTGTGGCTGTTAAAGGAATTAAAGACATTGTCTCGGGGAGCAGCTGTAGCTCAGTGGTTGAGTATCTGCTTCCCATATATGAGGTCCTGGGTTCAATCCCTGGTAACTCCTTAAAAAAAAAAAAACATTGTCTCTTAGGGGGCTCCTGGCCACAACGGGTGCAGTGCCCACGTAGAGAACGGGCTCACAGCCTGGTCAGGCCTTCACAGTCCCGAAGGTCAGTCTAGGTCAGTCAGGCGCCCAGAACTAGAACACAAAATGTGCTCGTTCTGCCAGCGAGACAGTCCTGTAGAATTCTCATTCAGAGCCTGGTCTTTCAGAGGCCCTGCAGGAGCTCACTCTTTGGAGTCGAGCATCTTCGTACCCTGTTTCCCGAAGGCTGGATCGGAAAGGTTTGTTTCCTTAAGTGGGAATTACACCTGGTCACTTTCCAGTGGAAAAGGCCAGAAGGCTTTGCGTCCAGCTGCCGCTGCTGTTGTCTTAGGCAACGGCGGCATGCTGACGCCCTGATGGGGTCTCCAGCCGCGACAAGCCTGTTGTGTGATAACCTGTTGCCTTGCAGAGGTCTGTTCATGGCTGCGGGTGAGCTGGGAGCCGAGGCATCCGAGCAGCACACTCACGCTGTGCTGCCTCTCGTTGCAGATCCAAGGGGCCATCATCATGTCTTCCCTGATAGAGGTGGCCATCGGCCTGCTTGGCCTGCCCGGGGCGCTGCTGACGTACATTGGGCCACTGACCATCACACCCACCGTGGCACTCATCGGGCTCTCAGGTTTCCAGGCTGCTGGGGAGAGAGCAGGGAAGCACTGGGGCGTTGCCATGCTGTGAGTGTCCCTCCGCCGCCTCGGCTTGCTTGGCTTTTCTCGTTTGTCTTCCCACACGCAGCCAGTGCTGGAGGAGGTTGGATGGGAAGTAAGACTCCTTGCACTCAGACGCAGCAGTAACGTTTCCCCTAAGCATTCAGCTAAGGGGAAGAGACCCGCCTAATTATTTGAAGCAGGGGATGGGGCCAAGTAGAGTCAGGAGTGAAGCAAAACAGATAGATGATGAGATCGTACGCAGCCTTGGCGCATCTGCGAGGTGCCAGTAAATGCAGGCCGGCTGCTTGGGATTCGGGCTGTTCTCGTGCTTGGCTGAGTGGGATTTCCCTTGGGAAGGGTCCATGTAGAGGCTCCCAGTGGGACGTAGTTGTTCGTGCAGGGGCGTGCCATGTGCGTGCCAGCAGACTCTCAGGGCTGGCTCTCCTGGGCAGGTGCGGGCCCCGGCGCCTCTGCTGAGCCAGAGCAGGTTTGAAACTGTCTGGAAGTCTTTCCTGCTCTGACCCTAGGCTGCCGCTGCCCTGTGCTGACTGACAGGGGCCACGGGGAGCTCGTGAGACCAAGATAGCGCTTGTGCGAGAGCCGGGTGAATGTGCCTAGTCCCAGCCCCTTTGAGGTCCCAGACCTGGAATGTGTGTGTCCTTGGGACATTCTGGAACTCTCCAAAATGAACTGCAGGGAGCCAGTAAAACACTGCCTTGTGTTTGTGCCCATCAACCTGGGCATCTCCCTGGGGCAGGGGCTTCTGCTGCACCAGCTCGACTGGGGGTGATACAGCAGAAAAGACAAGCCTCCCTGGCCAGGGGACCCCCAGGCTTCCCTCGAAAGCGCAGGGGGCAGGCCAGGCTGGAGCCTGCCGAGGCCCTGGCCTGGGCCTGCCCTCGGCTGCGGGACCAGCTCTGGCCTGCCCATCCGGTTCCTGGCCCTCTGCTCCTGTCCCTCACCTACGCTTACTCAGGTGCCTGCCCAGCTGCTGAGTGCCAGCGCCTGCCACGTATTTGGGACATGCTGCACCCGCCCCTCTTGGTCTCTGCCTGCTGCCTGGTGCTGGCTCCTGGGGACTGGAGCAGTGAAGCCGGAGCCGGCACTGACCAGACTGCCTCAACTGGACGAGAAGTGGGGCCCACCCCATGGGCAGGGGAGGCGCCTGCTTTGAGGAGTGTGTTATGGGATGGGCTGAGGGGTAGTGGGCACAGGGAGGGCAGGCCACTGGCAGCGGGGCCCTGTGAGCATAGGAGTGGCTAGAGGTCACTGGCCACCATCCAGGCAGGGCCCTGGGGCAGCGGGGCAAGGTTACCCTGGGGGTAGGGGGGCTAGGGGGCCCCGACCTGGAGGACAGTGGAACAAGGACGGGCCCAGACCCCAGGGACTGGGGTAGCGCGTGGTTAGTCATTCATTCACTCGTTCATTCACTGAACACTAGTGGAGAAACTGGGGTGCAGCCGTGAATGAGGCCGACAGGGTCTCTGTTGCGGGAAGCAGACAGCCTGCCCGCCGAGTTCCTCCCTTTGAGTAATCTAGCCTGGAAGAGCTGTGTGGGCAGCGTCCAGGAAGCCAAGAGAGAGAGAGGCAGGTGGGAATTCATTTAGACGAGTGGAGCTTCCAGAGGTACATGTCCTGAAGGAGAGTCACACAGACCTGGAGGCCATGGGAAGCATTCAGTGGCTCATCCTAAATGCTCTTTTTTTTTAATGGTGGAAGACCCTGGCGTATACAGAATGAGCGAGGTGGCGCATTGCTGCGTGGCCCCAGCCTCAGCAGGCTGGAGCACAGGCCGGTTCTGCTGCTTCTGCCCCTGCCCCTTCTCACCCTCTCTCCCAGCCGTGTTGTGGGATTTTGAGAACAGGGCAGTGGAAGGATCTAGTTTCCGTTTTAAGGAGCTTGCTCTGGCTATGTTGAGGAAGATGGGTGGGAGGGGCAAACGTGGGTGCAGGGGCCCAGCTAAGCTGAAGGCTGCCCCCCTGAAGGGATGTGGTGCACGCCTGCCTGGCAGAAGACCTGGGCCCATGGGCCATTGGCGCAGCCAGAGTGGAGCCCCTGGGCAGACCCCCCCCCCCCAGGTCCAGACAGGGAGAGGCTGTAGAGGGCACGAGTCAGCAGAGGGGCCTACGTCATGAGACACGGGCTTTTCACTGCTTTTCAAATAGGAATTGGTGTTGTGTGTGTGTGTGTGTGTGTGTGTGTATTGGGGGGTCGTAAACCAAGTTGGACACAGGCTACCACAGCGCATTACAGATGTCATTCGCTCCTTAGGCGTGAAGGTACAGGGCTTTGGTGATGCAAGATTGATCATCAGAGCCACAGGACCCCCAGCTTTTTATCTACCTATTTATTTATCTATGAATTACTAGAGAAGGTGTAGATTTACCAAAAAGTCATGCATAAAATATGGAGTTCCCATATACCATGCTATATTAACACCTTGTGGTACATTTGTCACAAGTCACAAAAGAATTGTTTCTGTAATGGTACTATTAACTATAGTCCATTGTTTACAGTAGGTTTAATGTTTGTGTTGTACAGTTCTCTAGTTTTTATGGGTTTTTAATTTTTATTTTAGTAACACATATACAACTAAAAGGTTCCGTTAACCACATTCAAATATTCAGCACTGTGAATTGCGTTCCCAACATAGTGCCATCTTCACCACCACCTGTTACCCCAACTTTTCTGTCAATCCAAATAGAAACTGTACCAAAAACAGGGCCACATTCTCCTAGTGCATCTCTAGAGCATATGTGTGGATTGACCATATCACAGGAAAGCAGTTCACAGACTTTGGAATTTCACAGACCAGTAAAATTTCCAAAACTAAGTAGTAACACAAGTGGATTTCCAATTGTTTCTGTTTTGTTTTGTGAAATATTCCATATTCAACCAACAGGCAGCTTTTATTGGGCCTTTGACTGTACCCGGGACATTACGTGATACTCGTGTTTACTGTGAGTTAATCCCCATTTAAAAATTGAAGAGACTGAGGCACAAAGTTGGAAAGCCACTTGCCCAGGGCCATGTGGCAAGTGGCCGAGATGGTTTAACCCATGACTCTCAGTCCTGCCTCCGTGTGTCAGCACCTGGTGCAGACAGAGTGAAGTGAAGCGCTCCCTACTGGAATCCATACAGCGTTACCGATTAAATGAAGGCCCAGAAAAATATCCAAGATGGTTCTTATTTTTCATTTCACCCGAAGTTGGGAAAAACACTCCCCACACCAGCGTGGGTGTTGTAGCTGGCATGTACAAGTGTTGACTCGAGGAAGTGCAGTAAGTTCCCCCAAAAAGAGAAACCGTTTACCACAGTACAGTAAAATTAGAAACCAGTGACAAGGATGAGCAGAAAACCCAAACCGTGCAGAAGCTTACAAGGCACTGCTGTAAGCGCCTCTTGCAGAGGAAGTCGAGCCTTCGCTTGTGGACGGTTTAGAAAACAGTGATGGTAGCAGCTCTGATCACGCTCACAGAGGAGTCTGATCTCTTCTCAAGAAGAACCACCTTAAAGGCAAATAGAGAACACAAATTGTTTAGCTCATTTCCATCCCTGGAAATGAATGATAAAAGTGAGGGTGGGGGATAATAAAGACACAGAAAATAGGAAACAAAGATGATAAATCCACAAGCTGGCTCTTTTGGGGAAAACAAGCTAGACAGAGTTCTGGCAAGGCTAATCAAGTTGAGGAGAGAATGTTTACTCAGATGGGGGGGATACACCCACAGAATCATTAAGAGTCAGTCTGTTTAAAAATACAAGCTTAAAGTGGGTTGTTTACCAGGAAGCACCTTAGAGGACTGGAAGTGAGCAGGAGAGAAGCCAGGATGGCTGGAGGGCCATGGCCAAGGTGAGGGTGCAGGGCGATGGTCGGACCCGGGGTTCCTGGGGGTAGAGCAGGCAGGGGGTGTTGTCAGGCTGGTGACAGGAGGAAGACCAAAGAGGGCTCGAAGGGGCCTGTGGAGAAGGCCATGCAGGGCCGGCTGCAGGCTTCCACGCACCACCAGCCTGAGGCTTCCGTCAAGGCCGGGAATTCGCATGCCGGGGCAGCCCCAACCTCAAGAAGCAGGGCAAGGAGTCAGTTTTGGTTGTTTATGCTTTTTTGGTGAACAGCCCAATTTATTTGTCAGACTCGTCTTTCCCATTGTGTTTATCTCATTCTTTGTAAAGCCACTCAGCCTTACATGGAAGGAACAGTCTATAATTGACTCAGCCATTCCCAGCTGGCTCTCATGCCGTTTGCAGCTTCCCTGTTACAGACAGTGCCAAAAGACATGTCCTTATGCACAGAGAATGCATTTAAAAATAAGTCAGGGAGGCGGATGTGGCTCAAATTGGTTGGGCGTCCGGTTCCCATATGGAGGGACCCAGGTTCGATCACTGAGACCTCCCGGTAAAAAAAAAAAAAAAAAAAAAAAAAAAATCGTATGTTTTAAATGGTTGAAAGTGGAAGGGATTTAAAGTCTAGGATCCTTTGCTGCAGAGAATGCAGCAGATGCACATTCTTAGTCTCGGTGGGTGGGGTTGTAGCTTTGCAGCGGCATCTTGGTAGTTTGTGTCAGGAGCATGCTCGTAAGGCATTTGCTGTTTGACAGAACACTCTCAGGCGGCGAGTGGGATAGCCTTGCTGCTGGTAATAGGCCCAGAGCTGGTGACAGCAGCAGGTGACGCTGGCCCGGCCGCGGTCAGGGTGTGGCACGGGTCCGCACTCAGTCTTCTTTCCTCCCTGACTCCAGTCCAGTGCCCAGGACCCAGTCGAAGGGGCTTTCGGAGCTTGGCCAGGACGTGACATGGTGCCGCCCACTGGCGGAGCTATGAGCCAGCTCAGGGTTTTGTCTCTTTCCTTTTACTTTCCTGCCCTTTATAATTTTTCCTTAATTTAGGATGCATTGTTTATATAACTTTTTTTTTTTTTTTAAGGAGGTACTTGGGCTTGAACCCAGGACCTCGTACATGGGAAGCAGGCGCTCAGCCACTGAGCTACATCCACTCCTTACATAACTTTAAGGTGAAGAAAGGCCGACAAACAAGTGAAATGTAAGCGTGTGGCCTGGGGACCTGGGGACCTGGGCTGCAATGGGGCTCTTGCCCACCTCTGTGTCTGCTCCTGCTTCCTGGGTTGGGGCTTCCGCCAACATAGGCCTTGCAGGTGTGCTTGCGAATAAAAACAATCTGTGTTTTTGTTAGACTTCACCCTTGCAGAGGAACTTAAATTAGCTGGGCACATGAGCGTTTCCAGCCTCTCAAGGGGCATTGGCCAAGCGGCAGCTACTCTACGACCACAGTCGCCCCAGCTTCTGTGTGAGGGTGTCCATGTGGCAGCGTGTGCCCGCCCCAGCCAGGCCATGGGCTACACCCCATGAGGGACGTGGCAGTGGGCCTGCACTGGGCTAGCTCAGCTGCCTCCTGCCGCCAGCCGAAGTGCGGGCCTTGAGCCGTGAGCGAGTGAGCAAGCGGCACTGGGACTCCTGACCGTGCACGCTGGTCTCTGCCATGTTGGGGGCCGCTAGATCGCCGGGGCAGGAAGCACCGCCCCACCTGGCTGGCTGCAGCCAGGCCGGCTGCCCTGCCCTGCCCTGCCCTGGCACAGCCACTGTGGCCGTGGACCTAGACCCCCAGCCAGCCCCTCTGCAGACTCTGGCTGAGGTGGGGGGAGCGCCCACACAGGGCTGCAGCAGGCACCCGAGACCTTGGCTGATGTCGGCTCCCGGAACACCCAGCGGAGCCACGAATGGTGAATTCCAGTCCACGTAGTTTTCTAAACACGAAAGCTTTATGTTTTTGCATTCTAAAAGTAATTTATGCTCACTGTAAGTAAAACAGAAAATGCAGAAAAAGAAAAAGAGTCAAAATCATATCACCCCTTGAAGCCAGAGCCTGTGAACATTTAGGGTCATGTCCTCCCCTGCGTGCGTGTGCACGTGTGTGCACGTGGGTGCCTGCGTGCGTGGCTTCTGGTTTGTTTCCCTCGTTGTCCTAATTATACCTCCAGTATTTCGTACCTGGTGTCTTGTCATTCTCTTTTACACTAGAGTAATAATGTATGCATTCTTTGGGGTTTTTTTACTGTTTAGGAAAATTTAACCCAGGCACTTGTATTGCAATTTCATGTCAGTGCCATTCAGCGCTAGGTAGAACAGTTCTAACATGTTCCCCAAAGTGGTCTTTGTAAAGCTCTCGTTTCCTAAACTGTGGTCAAGATGGCTTGCCCTTTCCTGGGAATTGCATGTAGTGAATTAGCTCTTGACTACTTCAAACATAGGCATGCAGCCTTGGCCTCATTTCCTTTCTTTCTTTTCTTTACTCAGGACTATTTTCCTAGTATTACTGTTTTCTCAATATGCCAGAAATGTTAAATTTCCTCTTCCGATATACAAATCCAAGAAAGGGTGGACGGCGTACAAGCTGCAGCTCTTCAAGATGTTCCCTGTGAGTAGTCGCCTTCTCCGGGGCGCCGCCGGCACCGGTATATGCCATGGCCCATGGGGGGAGGGCTTGGAGCAGGCCCCCGGCTTGCGTGTGCCAAGCTGGAGTGCACCCTCTTGGCAATGCCAGAGGCGAGGCATGCTGTCCTGGGCCCGGCAAGGCCTGACCCCTGCATCGTGCCAGCCCAGGGCCCGGCCCTTACTCCTCCAGCCAGACCACGGAGGATTGAGAAAGCTTGCGCAGCCGTGCGCTCGTGCGACTCCCTGTTAGGAATGAGGTTCTAGCAGGGCCACGCTGGGCTTTTCTGCAGGGTCCCCACGGCAGCGGGTTGTGGGCTGTTAGTCTGCCCATGGGAGGCCCCCCTGGCTGTGTGGCCTGACAGCCCCCCACCCTGCAGATAATCCTGGCCATCCTCGTGTCCTGGCTGCTCTGCTTCATCTTCACGGTGACGGACGTGTTCCCCCCTGACAGCACCAAGTATGGCTTCTACGCGCGCACGGACGCCAGGCAGGGCGTGCTGCTGGTTGCGCCGTGGTTCAAGGTCCCGTACCCGTGTAAGTCTCCCAGGGCCAACTGGGGCGCGGGCGTTGGCAGGAGGTGCTGCTGGGTGAGAAGCCTTTGTCCCCGAGCGTCTCCTGTGCGTCTCGCCGCTCTGGCCGATAGAGGATGGGGCGGCTAAGGAGGGAGGCTGAGTTAGCACCCAGGACTAGCAGCACCCCTCGCCAGCTAGTCGGCTCTCCTGGCTCCACCAGGATGAAACCCTGCACAAGGGGTCTTGCTAGAGGGAAGCTCTGGTTGCCAGGGTGGGAGGGAAGCTGCTTAGAGAGCAAGTCCAGAGCCTCTGGGATCTGAACCACCCGGGAGAGATGAACAAGCAGAACTGCTCAAGCATGCTGGAATTTGTATAATCTTTTAATGGGCAGCTGTAATCGGTTTCTATTTGGTCACAGCTGCCCGAGATAAACTGATAATCACAAATGGGAGGAAGACGGGTCTTAAGTTACAGCCTTAAGTGTTGGGTAACTTTTGGGACAGAAGAGTAAGACCCCAGCTGATGCCCAGGCCCCAGCCCATGGGCTGGAACGTGCTCGACTGACCTGCTGGGGTCTCAGTCCCAGGCATGGCAGTTTATTAGAGTGGGGGCCTGAGCTTGGTCGGCTGTATCTTCACATTTTATAATGACAAGGAGAAAAAGCATGAAAAACCAAGAATTTTAAGACTGGGTCAAAGAATGACTGGTGAGTGATGGAGATGTTGGCAGCCACGTTTCCAAAAGCTTTAAAAAGTTCAGTCTTTCTAAAATATTGCTCTCATCAGATCGGATGGTCTAAGTACGTGTTTAGGCATACATACTGTTTTTCCAAAAAGGGGTCTAAGATGCACCTTGCCTTCGTGACAGAATGAGATTAGACGCAAACGGGAGGACTTGAGGCGGCCTGAGGCAGGGTGGGGAGCCCTTATCCCCACACAGGCATCTGGCTGCTCCCTCGGCCTGGAGCAGCTCCGGGCAGCAGCTGCTCTGGCCTGAACACAACCCAGGCCTGTCCTGCCCACCTGACTTCCCACATTCCCTCTTTGCTCCCCACCCCAAGGTACATCCTGATCCTGCAGGGCAAAGTCACCCCTCTAGGGCTGGTCAGGCCCCACGTGGCCTGCCACGCTGCATGAGCCCCCTGCTGCACGTAGCCCCTGCCTGCCCGCTCCGCCCTCTCCAGGGCCCTCCAGCCCCTCCTCATCCAGGAGCCCTGCCTGGACGCTCTAGCTCCCTACGTGACACCTTGTGCCATAGCTTAGGCCACCCCGATGGGAGGTTGACCAGTGCACTGACTCGAGGGGTGTCCTGTGCCCCACTTGTGGCTCCTGCATGTTTTAGCCACCGTTTTCCTCTGTGCTTTGGATTCAGTGTATTATACACAATCACTTGTGGAAAGAAGGTTCATCCCAACAAGGAAAGTTCCTCACGCTGTTTTTATTACGTAAGATTTATGGTGTTTGATGCCCAAATAGATATACTTACAATAAAGAACAAACCCACCTAAGAATTAAGTAAATCCATATATTCACAATAAAACTACATGGGGATTTCTCTTTGCTTTCTTTAAATGAAACTTCAGTTTTCTGTAACTTGGTTTACTTTTACAAAGTACTTGGTATTACAGAAGGAAAAAGGTTGTCCATGCCTTGTGCCCTGATTTCCTATGGGGATTTAAGTGTAGCTGGGGATTTTTCACTGCTTTCATTTGGTGCCACCCCAGGGGCAAGGCCGTCATCTCATGCCACGTTTTGCAAAGCAGACTCTAAACCCCTCTTATACAATCTTGTCCCCCCCCGCAGCACACTGTTGAATTCTGACTGAGCAAGCCCTGACCATGGCCTTGCAGCCAAAAGGGAAGTGGGCCCTCTGCAGCCAAGCGGTTCCTTTCTTAAAGACACAGAGAGATCGTGCCCGTCCTGCTATCTCCACGTGCCCAAACCCCTGAGGATTTAGATTTAAGCTTTCTAAATTCCCGTGAGCCTCGGTGTGCCAGTGGTTCCCGCCGTCCCGTGCGGCTCTTCGCAGTGCCTTAGTGACTCGCCCAAAGCCCTCACGCGTCTCTCCTTCCTCAGTTCAGTGGGGCCTGCCCACCATCTCGGCAGCAGGCGTCATTGGCATGCTCAGTGCTGTCGTGGCCAGCATCATCGAGTCCATCGGCGATTACTACGCCTGCGCCCGGCTGTCCTGTGCCCCGCCACCTCCCATCCACGCCATAAACAGGTAGGGCTCCGGAGCCACGTCGTGCCGCCCGGTCTGAGGTGAGGTCGTCTTGGACGAGAAGGGAGAGTGTCAGCATGTGGCCGGCAGAGGTGCTGTGGGCTGGCTGGGGCCAGTTCATCACCTGTTTGGGTCTTGTTTTCCTCATCCTTTAACACAGCAGCGTTTCCACCCTCCATTACCCACAACGACAGTCAAATAAGAGCCTCAGTGAGACCTTGGTAACCTTATACCCACGCACAGTGCCAGGTATGGCCAGTGAGCCTGTGGGCCTTGCCTGGTTTCGGCTTGATGTTTCGTTTTCCCGTAGCTTGGGTGGGTGCTCTGCTCTGTAACATGTTTACAGCTGCAGTCCATACATTAGGGGAAAGAGTAGGAAGGAGCAAGATCTGTAGAATTCCGAGTCATGAGCTGTGGGTGTACACTCTGCACCCACCTGGACTTTAGCTTCTGGAAGGCAAACCAGAACCTGACAAGGTTGCAGAGCTCAGCGCAGCCCACGTCTGCCTCTAGCAGGAGCCTGTGGTAAGGGCCAGTAGGCCTGAGGACCTCTTGCTGGTCTCTTAGGGAGTAGCACCCCTATTTTTACAACTTCCTCTAATGCAGATGTTGTCCTTGATAAAATTACCTTATTGGTCCTTTACTAAAATAAAAATAAAAAGCAACTCATTGTTTATGGCACTGTAAAGCACCTGTTCTCCGATGAAGCTGTCTTCTAATAGTCGAGGAGCCAAGCAGTGAGTTGTTGCCACGAGAGCCCGTGTCTCTCTTAGATCCCAGCACGCACTCTTGTATTCTAGCTACAACCCTTTGTTTTAACACACCTGTGTCTAGTGTGAGGTTTAGCACATGCTCCTCGAGGGTCACTGAGCAGAAGGGATTCTCTTCCAAGGTGGGTTCTGGTTGAGTAGGTGTGGGGTGCCCGAGAGGCTGCCCCCCTCCCTAGGAGACACTGAGGCTGGAGCTGCTGGACCTCACTGCACTTGGAGCACATTTCAGAGCGTGTTTCCCACTGAATGAATGGATGAATGTTTCTCTTTCCCCCAACTTCTTCCCTTTCAGGGGGATTTTCGTGGAGGGTCTCTCCTGTGTTCTCGATGGCATATTTGGTACTGGGAATGGTTCTACTTCATCCAGTCCCAACATCGGCGTTTTGGGAATCACTAAGGTACAAGTATTTTTCTAGTTAAGTGGGTGGGCCTCTTGGCGTCCGTCCATTGTCCTGATTGCTCTGACCACCGGGAATTCTAAGCAGGAGGGGCTCTGAGCTCCCCCCCTTCTCTTCTTTGCTTTGCTGCTTTTAACACCTCTTTGGAGCCCCTTCTCCCTCGGCCGGCCTGGGCAGAGAGGCACTCAAACGCTGTCGGGTTTCCATGCAGTGTACAAATATCTGTTAAGCTCTAGCCATGTGCTACTGGTCTGCGCCCTCGGAACATGTCAGTGAATAGGAAAGCTCAATACCCTGGCTGGGGAGGTGCAGCCTAGTGGCTAAGACAGATGACAAACGGTAGACAAGCAAGAAGGACTGGAAAAAGTCGGGGAGCAGGACTGGAGGGTGGGCAGCTGCTGGAAGGGACCGAAGGCTGAGCCCAGCAGACACTTGGTGCTGTTACCCTGAAAGTCCATGTTTGTCTTGGATCCCAGCAAGGGCCCAGGCCTGGAGCAGGCCAGCGGCCAGACAGCAGGGGGCAACGGCCAGCGTGGCCCCAGTGCCCTTGGCAGGGGCTCTGAGATGTTGAGCCCCTCACCTGAGCGTTATGTCCTGAGAACTGGGGTGAGCCAGGAAGCCTTCTGGACCGATTTGACCTTTATAGAATTGGGGGGATGGCATTCCAAAGTAATCCTGCCCCAGCCGGCTCTATGCGAGATCTGATGACCAGATAGAAAAACCGAGCGCTGTCTGGTCAGTCATGATCGCAGATCCAAGCGAGCAGCAGCGGCACATGCTTGGTGCGCATCTGGCGGCTGTGGCTGGTCTCCCAGAGCTCCGTGCTAGGGCACTGGAAAGGCACCTGCCAGCACCATTAGGCGCTAACTGGGTCTCTTGAGTCCCCTGGGACCCAGCTGTGGGCGCTGCTTCCTGCGGCCAAGGCGGATTCCTCTGTTACGGGGCCAGGTGGCAGCCCTGGGCTTGGCTTTCCACCCCTGGCTCTCAGCCCAGTCCACCTGCACAGCTGACCCCCAAGGGGAGGTGGAACCTGCTGCAGAAGCTCGCCTACGCGGCTGACGGGAAGATCCATGAGTTGCGATTGCATTCAGTCCTCATCCAGATGCAGCGCCAGGGGCAAGCTGGAGCAGAACTCAGCCCTGGAGTCCTGATCCTAGACCTCGAGCTGCACTGACAGCGCAGTGGCCCATGTGTGGCTGTTCAGGCTTGAATCAGTAAAAACTGAAACTTCAGCCCCTCAGGCACTCAAGGCACACCAGGGCCTCAGTAGCCCCCCGCGGCTGTGGCTCCAGTGGGCAGCACGGAGCCAGGCCGTCCCCGGCGTTGTCAGAACCCTCCTGGCGTCACGCTGGGCTGCTGTACCAGACGTCAGGGCACCCCGCAAGAGGATAGCTGTGCTCTGCCGGAGCGCCGCCTCCTTCCTCGGCAGCTCTGGCACGCGCCGTCCTCTCCTTGGACATGGCGTTCCTCCCACATTGGGTCAGACGGGGGCCATCTGCCCCGTGCGTCTTCTGTGCTCTGGTCAGTTAGCTCTGAGGCGCCGGGCTCCACCCGCGGTTTTTCACGCACTCCTCCAGCTTCCATCCTGGAGGGCGGTGGCGTGGCGCGACGGGGAGGGCGGCTGGCATGGCCTCAGCCCTGGCCCGTTAACGTGGCCCTTTGCGGGTCATCGTCCTGCTGCCCTTGGCTGCAGAGCAGTGACATCCAGTCTGCAAGGTTCTGGCAAGCAGTGGGTGCGAATGGCAAACCCGGCGGAGTCCTGGAAGGTGGCAGGTGTACAGGAAGGCGTCGCTGGTGGGTGCTGTTTAGCTCAAGGTTGGTTTCTGGGAGCAGAGTGACTGCTGTCCCCGGCTGTGTTGTCTTCCTTGGTGGCGTGCAGAGGAAGGTCCTTTCTCCTTTGCTGCCTTTTGCATCGTCGGAGGCTTCCGAGGGTGTGACGTGCAGGCCTGGCTTTCCCGTGGCCATGAGAGTTGGAGGAGGCAGGGGCTCTCGGGTGTTTCTCTGCTGTGCCTTGGGTGTTAGAACAAAAGCACGTAACATGCTCGTAGATATTTCCCGAACAGTAGAATTTGAGAGTCAAACAGAAGTCGCTCCTTGCTTTGCTAACGGTGTCTAAGGCGGGTCAGCCTTCTGTGCGTGGTTTTCATTTAAAGTTTGTCCAGGCACCCGGGGCAGCCCGGCCCTTGCCGTCCGTACACCACACAGGCCTGCCCGACCCTGCTGGAGCGCTCCCCCTGCCTTCCTCCAGCAAACTCCTGCTCATCCCTCAGGACCTTGTTGGCTTATCCCTTGCTCCTCAGCTGCACTTCCCTGCTGGGCTCCCCCTCGGTGTAACATCAGCATAGTGCAAGTGTCTGACTGCAAGCCGAGGCTCCCTCGTCTTTGTGTGGCCCCCATCTAACGAGCACTCGGCACACGTAGGCCTTCAAAATGCCTGTTGAGAAAGGAACCATCTGTAGACAGAAAGCTTCGTGAGAGCAGCCGAGCACAACCACTTCTGCTCTGCTCTGGTTTTTTTCCCCTGCTGGTTTGGAATTATGGCACCTGGAGTCCTGCTTCACCTGTGACGGAGCCCAGCTGGACTTCCGTCTCTCCATCTGCCCAGTGAAGGACCGGATGCCGGTCCTTGACCAGCTTTAACTGCTGGTCCCTTTAGAGGCTGTTGGAAGGTAGAGCAGCAGCTACCCTGGGTTGCCCAACCAGTGCCACCAACCTCAGGCGCCTGCCGGGCCTTTGAAATGTGGCCACTGCACCTGGGGAACTGAATTATAAATTTATTTCGTTTCTATTAATTTAAATTAAATGGCTTCTCCTCGCTGTAAGTCATGCGTAAGCCCTTTGGGTGCCCCCAGACTGTTTCTGGAACCCCTTCTCCGCAGTGTAAGCCCTGGGAGTGGGGACACAGAGGAGGGGCCCAGCGTACAGGATTCTTGAGCCAACCCCCGGCCCACCTCCTGCCACCTGGGTGAGGGGGGCTGGACGGGAGTGTCTAGAAGGCAGAGATGGGGCTTCGCAGGGAAGGATGAGGCCAGGTGGGAAATGCTTTGCATGTGCCCCAGGTGGGACCAGACAGGAGGGCCGAGGCTTGGGGTTGAGGAGGGTTTTCAGAGGAGGTGGCGTCGTGTCTCAAGGCTGTGCCCGGGGCTTGCCAGGAGGGCTGTGGGAAGGCTGTTCCTGGTAGACAGCCGGGCACACCTGGTGCAAGGGGCTAGGACGTGGGCGGAGGCTCCCCACGGTTGGTTCTGCGGAAAGAGCCCAAGGAGGGGGTTTTATCTCCCGAGCACTGGGGGCTTTAGGAAGGGGGCTGATCCCCACCCAGCAGTCTGTCCACCCGTGACAACGTGGAGGCCACGGCGCAGGGCAGGCCAGCGGAAGGTGCTCGAGCAGCTTGTGCCTGCCAGGCCCTGATGGAGTGGTCTTCACCTGGCCTCAGGTCAGTCTTAAGAGCAGAACCTCGCCCTGTCCATTGTAGAGATGAATATCCTGAGACCCCGAGGCAGTCACTCACCCCACAGGGGGAGGCAGGGTTCCAGAAACGCCCAGGGTCTTGGAATCAGGCTGGGGAGGTAGAGCTCAGGATGACGTGCTTTGGGGCAGGGGAGCGTGGTGGTGCCAGAGCCTGGTGGAGAGGCAGGCCAGAGTGCAGGCTGGGGGTCGTCCTGGCCGAGGTGTGAGGGCGTCAGAGCCTGGGCGCAGGGGCAGGGCCCCCAGGGCAAGGGGGTTCGGGGCCACCACAGCACAGGAGCAGAGGTGGGAGCTTCAGGAGGAGCAGGGGAGAGCACAGGAAAGGGTGGCTACATCTTTATTTAGAGGGGCCTGCGGCCGTTATGTAAGGAGCGCGAGCCTCGTCAGGAGAGGACACTGTCCGCTGAGCACCAGAGTAACCTGGGTTTTGTCTGCCAATGGTCATTTCAGGGGAGCCGGCTCCTCTTGGCAGCCCCTTGGCAGCGCCCCCCAAGAGGCCTGGCTGGAAGCGGCTGCCGCGGCCGCGTGTTAACTGCAGTCCTGGCTCTCCTCCTGCAGGTGGGCAGCCGCCGCGTGATCCAGTACGGCGCGGCGCTGATGCTGGCTCTGGGTACGGTTGGCAAATTCAGCGCCCTCTTCGCGTCCCTCCCGGACCCTGTGCTCGGTGCTCTCTTCTGCACCCTCTTTGGTAAGATCGGTCTCCTTGTTATGTGGCCCCTCCTCGCTCCTTTCCTCCCTTGACCTTAGCTGATTTTCAGTGGGGATTCTGGTTTGCTGCAGACTCTCTTCAGTACAATCGAAAGTAGCGGTGAATTTCTAAATTTCAAAATAGAAGAGGAGCTGCTGCTTCATGGGTCGTTTCCATTTGGGTGGAAAGTTCCTTCTCATGTAATGTGGTGCTGGCAGCACAGCGTGTGAGTGTAGTTAGTGCCACTGAATTGTACGCTGAGATGGCTGAAGTGGCAAGTTGTGTGTTCTGTATAGTATAGATATGTTATATATAGAATGTACGTTATATATGCAGTAAGATTTTTTCCAAAGTTAGGAAAGCATCTCTTCCTCATTGAGTTGAATTTAGTAGACCAACCCTAAGGGTAATTGTGCTAGGAAGAGTGAGATTAAATTTAGTCTCTGATCAGTATTGCAAACAGACTTCGCCCAAATATCTTTTTTGTGGGAGTGTGGGCCGTTTAAAACCCACCATTTTTACAGTGGGATTCTGGTTTTGAGCAGTCTTGCAGTCACTTGTAGCGATCGGACATCGTACCCCAGATATTTGGTGGGGGGGGTGTTCCTGATTCTACTAGGAGTCTGCACAGCGGTCTCGTGGGGCGTCGGTGTCTTGGTGCCACCCGGGCTAACAGAGACACACTGCGGCCTCTGCCTCTGCGGAGCCTTGGCCGTGGCAAGGAGCCGCAGCCCCTGCTGTCACTGCTCCGTCTCCCGAGCTGTCTTTCTGATGGGTTCTGCCTCGGGTGGCCGCAAGCCCCTGCTGCCCAGAGGGCGGCCCCTGCAGCCCTGCTCTGCTGTCTTCTAGGAATGATCACAGCCGTCGGGCTCTCTAACCTGCAGTTCATCGATTTGAACTCTTCGCGGAACCTCTTTGTGCTTGGCTTCTCCATCTTCTTTGGCCTCGTCCTTCCCAGTTACCTCAGACAGAACCCTCTCGTCACAGGTATGGAAACCAGGCCCTGAACTGCAGGGGGACTGGGAGCCCCGACTGCCAGTTTGCAGCCAGCTCCCCAGTGCTTGGAGAGGACTCTGGAATTTCTGGAGCCATTTAGATGGACTTTCTTCTGTGTATTTCTTTGGGATCTCCCTTTGCCGCAGTTTTTCGGAGGCCCTCATGCCTCGCCCACACCTGCCTAGCTGACGTGGTATCTCCATGGCATCTGGGCTGCTGTAGAAACCCGTAGGTGCCTCAGACTGATGTGGTATTAAAATACGTAATTCTTGAAATTTGAACCACATGCTTGCCTACTGGAGTGCCTTTAACCCCATCACCTGTTTTAGCTCCTGTTGTCAGGAGGAGTGAGCAGGGGACCAGCCGCCTTCAGAGGTGGCTGCTGCTCGTGCTTTATTCTGTGCTAAGGCAGAGTTGGGGTCTTTATTTTTCAAAACGTCTATTCTTGTAACATTTGGATGTAATGATCCCTAAAATTTGGGATCATTATATTTTAAACATAGAAAGTGTACAAACTCTCTAATAATGAGGAGATTCAGCTGCTAATCACGCTCATGTGGGGACAGCTTTTTAAATCAATTACATCAATTAAAAGCCGCTAACCCCTAAGAGTAGCAACCTGGAAAGACCCTTGTGGACTACAGAGACCACAGATTTTTTTGTTATCTTATTTTTCACTTTATAATTTGCTTTTCAGCTTTCAGTCAGCCATTTTTTATCTTATTTATTTTTGTCTGCAACACCCCTGGTGACTTCAGTTCATTTCTGGGTGAACTTCACCCTATTTGATCATCTTGGACCCACTGTTGTCAGGACTTTTCTTGAGATAGATGCTTGGTGATTATTGCTGGGTGTACTTGTAGTAGTTAACACATCGTTGGCGGCACCTACCTGCTCATGCACAGCCGAGCACTCTGCGCCTTGACGCACCACCGGGTCCCACGTGCCATGACCTCATTTCTGTTTTGTTTCCAGGGATAACGGGGATCGATCAGGTGCTGAACGTTCTTCTTACAACTGCCATGTTTGTAGGCGGCTGCGTGGCTTTTGTCCTGGATAACACCATCCCAGGTATGGGCATCTGTGTGCAAGTCAAACACGCTTATTACGTGGGAGCTGCTTTTTTAGCCAAATGAAAGTGGAGAGCAGTGCAGAATTACCCACTGGTTAAAACCATCTTCTGAAGTGGCTGGGATTCTGCTCCACCCTCCTTTGAAGAATAAGTTACTTGCTGATAGACTCATTGGTTTTTCATTTGCTGAATTACTGTTAAAACAGGAAAGCTCCTGCGTGGGGTGAAGTGGCACTGCCCGCCTGCCCTCCCCTCACTGCCGTGCCCAGGGCCCTGCACTTGGGCTCCTCTCGCTGCTGAAGCTCTGCTGGGCCACTGGCAGCAGCCTGCCTTACGCTCCTTGGCAAGCCTGTCCTTAAAGACTCTTCCTAGGGCAGCCTCCAGACCAAGAGGCAGTGGAGTGGGGCAGCTCAGGCAGCCACAGGGTGTGTCGAGGGGCCAAGGAGCCAGCGCCCTGCCCCGTGCCCAGCCCTGCTCCCCCCCTGCACACAGCCTGTGCCAAGCCTGGGCGGTGGACCTCCTTAAAAGACCCCCGGGGTATTTAGAGGAGGCACAGACGCGCTGGGGGTTCCCTGCCTTCCAGCATCAGGACAGGCTCTCCAAGAAAGGATGGTGTTTGCTCTCAGGTTTGAAGGTTTTACTGGGGTTCTCCCCTTAAAACAATCCATTTCCAAAAAGCTTCAAGCTGGGGACCCCAGGACTGGCTCTAGAGAGAAGGCCTCTGCGTGGAGAGGTAGAAGGCGCTAGGTTTAAGACGCTCAGCAGCCGGCACTGCCTTTCCCTCCCGAGTTGGCACCGAGAGGTGCAGCGTCAGACGGAGAACGTACAGGTCTGCTTTCTTACCAAAATGTCGGCAGGGGCGCAGAGCTTAGGAGTGAGGAAGCAGCGCGCTGCCTGAGGACTGCCCCGTGGAGCCAGGCTTGCCAAGGGGGCGCAGGCACGGGTTGTGAAGTGCTGCCCGAGCGCCCAGGTCCTTCTGGGAAGAGGAGTCGGCTGCAGTGCCAGTGGGCACTCGCCACCCTGGGGCACAAGGGTAGGAGCCTGACACGCGCCGCCCCCACCGGCGCAATGGGGTGGAGGGCAGTGACCCTGGAGGCTGCGTGAGGCCAGGTTTGTGTTTTAGAGAGATTGTGAGCACAGGTGTCAGCAGGGGCTGACATGGTGGCCCAGAGAAACGGTGACCCGGCCCCACCGGACTCAGCAGTGAGAGGAGTTGTGCTCGGGTGGGCAGGCGCAGGCACATTTGAATGGGGCAGGCGGGCCCCAGCTCAGGCGTCCTGATGGCCTCTGCCATCATTGGAGCTGCGAGAGCAGGCTGGAGGGCGCCACGCGGTTGCTGTTAGGCTGAGCCGCCCATGTGCTGCGCCTCATTTTGTGTGTTGCCAGGTACCCCTGAGGAGAGAGGCATCAGGAGGTGGAAGACAGGCGTGAGCAAGGGGGCCAAGCCGCCCGAAGGCATGGAGTCCTACGACCTGCCCTTTGGCATGAGCTTCATTAAGAAGTACAGGTGCTTCAGCTACCTGCCCATCAGCCCCACCTTCGTGGGCTACGCCTGGAAGGGCCTTGGCAAGCACCGCGGCCGGAGTTCAGATGAGGACTCACAGGCCACGGTATAGCCTCGGGCATGGCCCGTGGCCTGGCTGCCGTGGGACCCGTGTCTAGTCCTGAGCCACGAGCAGTGACATTCATGTCTGTCTGTCTGCACTTACGTTCTGCACCCGGAGCCGGGACAGGTGACGGGTAGCTGTTCTGTGGCTGGTGGTCGTGTCCAGTTTCCTTATTTAAACGAAGCCCTTGACCCTTGCCTTTGAGAGCACCCGCTGCCGGCCACGGTCACTGGACTTGAAGTGCCAGTCCTCCCACGGAATGGGCGCTTGAAGTCCGCAGTGATTCCTCGTTCCCACTCCCCCCAGCCGCCGCAGGGCCCAGCGGCTCTGTGCCGGCAGCATGTGCTCCCATTTCCTTGTTTAGCTTTTGTAAGTCTGCACCTCAGCCTGCACCTGCAGAGGCCTCCTCTGCCCGTGGGGCACCAGGACCCTCGTGTGGTCACAGCTAACGGTCAGACTGGGTTCAGCTCTTCCCTGTACACCTGCACAGGGAGGGTGTGACCTGATTGGAGACAGTGGTGAGGCTGCCCGTGCCCAGCTCAGCGTGGGTCTTTCTAGAGTGGAAACCTTTCTGGGGGGTTGGAAGGGAGGGGAGAGGAACCTTGAGTCCACACCTGGCTGTCGTGTGCTCTTTCCCTGGCCACCCTGTCCTGGCCTTTCTGGCTGGCAACTGAGATGTCGCGTGGCATCCGTCACCACTGGCTGGTGTGGCGGGTACAGGGCCCCATCCGGGCCCCAAGCAGGCATTTCTGGGAGTCTTGGCTCAGCCGTCTTTTGGGTGTCAGTTACCGTTGCGTGTGTCCATGATGACAAGGTTTTATTCCTGTTCAATGTTCTCGGCTGTAGTAGATTTTTGGAATCAGTGTTTTTCCACACAACCCTCTTACCCTGCCTCCCGATTACTCATCCCCCACCCCACCCCCGTTAAGAAAAAAACCACGTTTGTAAAGCTGCGGACACCATCAGGGAAGCTGTGGTGGTGGCAAAGGCCAGTAACCGTGATTGTAGCTGTGTTCGTGTTGCTTCATACCATGAAAGTGTAAATACTGTAATGCCTCATCTATTTATCAAAACTGACTACTGGACCAGAGCCCAGCAACCGTGGGCCAAGTTATCTGTGATTTGTTTTGTGAAGAAGGGAAGCTGGGTGGGTGCGGGCAGAGCCGCCATGCTGGCGGCCCATTCACCCTGGCTGAGTCCCCCGTGGCAGTGGGCTCGGGCTCCTGTGGGCACCATGCTGCATGCCTACCAGACCCTGAACTTCTTGTTTAAGGTTCTGCAGCTGGCACGCCCCCTCGCTGAAAAGAGTTCTAGTTGATAACACTAAACTCCTGGAAAATGACAGTTGTTTAATTCGGTTTGAGATTTTCCGCCTAAGGAACAGCCTGAGATGTGGAGCAGTGCAGCCTTCACATGGCTGTACTGGGGTGCGGGGGTCAGCCTGGCTGCGCCGTGGGCGGCGGCGGGCGCTGCTGTCTCCTGCAGTGGGTGTTGGCACGGGCACTTCTTTGGGATGTCTTTGGCAGCATTGTTAACTCACTACAGGCCCTGGAAGTTTTGAACTTTGAAGGTTTATTACGGCAAAGACACCTCAGAGCCACTGCATTGTTTTGCCAAGATCTTACTGCAGATTAAGTGAAAAAAACTTAGCTTCTCGATGACATTTGAGTTTGTTGATTTCCCTGACGTGTATTCAGTCAGGTCGCCTGAGAAGCACACTGGCTAAGCGTGCCCGTCCCTGCAGTTTGCTGAGTCCTCAGGGCTGACAGTCCTCCCCAGCGAGTTGCTCCCAGGTCCTTCTGTTTGTCTTTTCCTCAGCATCTCCAATCTCTCTGCTCTGAAAAATGGGGGAAACTGCTATCTCCCTACAGATCTGCAGTATTCTCGCTCTCGGCGACATCAGGGCCAGTGTCAGAGCTGCAGTTGGGGAGCAAGCTCCCTTCACCGTGGCTGGCACCTCCCTCCCAGGGGTCCACTTCAGGCTCCCTTCTGAAGCCCCTCTGGGGAGGTGTAAAGCTGCGTCTGAGGGGATCTCTTGGTCATCTTCTACTTCTCACGTGTGAAATGCAGCCCTGTACCACACTCCTTCTCTTGGAAAGAGGATTTCCACCGTTCTGGTTGATTGTTCGATCAGGGCCACCCAGATTCTCTGTCCAAGGAGGGAGAAGGAGCCAGGAGAGGGCAGAGGCCAGAGGCCAGAGGCCCCCGCTTAGCCTGGCAGGCTCTGTATGGCGTGTGAAACGTACCTTTGCTTGAGCGATTAATCCTGCACATGCGTCCCACAGTCACTCATCCCTCGTGAAGCAGGGCAGGTGGGCTAGGGAAGGGAACCTGTAGTGGAAGGCAGATTCCACCCCCTGTTTCTCGGCAGCCGGGCTCAGCCTGTGCCTTCGGCCTGTGCTCCTGGGCTGCTTTTGGCCACAGAATGTTGTAAACTAGTTTGAATTTGAATGCCCTTAGGGGACCTTCCACCTGCAGACTCCACAGTGCCCATTTTGCTGTCGTCCTGGCCTGAAAGGAAGCATGTGCGTTGGCAATGCTGACGTGGACAGGGCGCGGTTCACGCTGGGGCATGGGGGCCCACCCCTGGTTTTGCTAAGATGTGTCAGTAGCGGGAGGCAGCTCTAGTCCTGGTAAATGTCCCCCTCGCGAGGCAGTTAAACCAGGGGTCGCAGCTCACTCACGACTGCTCTCTTAAGGGGGCTTCAGATGTTGTGTCGTGGAGCGTTTCTCGAGGTGGTTCAGCTGGGGACCAGCTGGACTGAGCGTCCTGGGTCCAGGCAGTTTCCCTCTTCCACGGTAACAGATTCATATGTGGGGCTTGCTTCACTCTGTAGAATACGGACTTCCATGAGAACAGCTTGGTTTATGCATGAATACTGCAGTGTTTCCATGGAGCAAAATAGCATTTCCACCCAGGATAACAGCACAGTTTTCCAGGGAGGGAATTATTTAATTTTCATGACAATGTCATGTGATGGTAGAATTTCTCCATTGATGAATCTCTAGTATGTATGTATACTTTATTTACCTATGCGTATATTTTGTTACCAATAGCTAAATTGTTAATTTCTTTAATCCGTGTCCCTGCTGAAATATTGGTACTAGCAGCTCAGATTTGAAGTTGGCAAGGGTAGTCTGCAGAGCTGTTCCAGAGCCTGTCTAGCTGAGGAGAGCACGTCCCACAGCTGCTGTGCTCGAGGCTGGCAGTAGGGCCGCCCCTTTCCCAGCTGGTGCTGGGCGCCGGCGCAGGCCTGGCCACACCGCCGTGCCCTGTGGCCTTGCAGGGTGCGCAGGGCTGGTGCTGCCGCTCTGGCAGGAGGGCCATCCTGGGCCTTCGTGGAGAGCTCATTCTCCACGTGCTCTGCCCGAGGCCCTCTGTCCCCTTATGACCTGGATGCAGAGAATACATCACCCCCACCCCACCCCCATCCATCCTTCAGACACAGTCGGAGTAGCGCAAGGCCCCCGCCTGGCCACATTCCGCTTCCGCCTATGGACCCGTGGGCCCGTTGGCTGCCTTGCAGACATTCCTGTCCCTTTATAGGTTGTGTCCCACCGAGCCTCGTGGTCACTCCGCAGATAGCCCCCGTTGTCCCTAGAGGTGCTCTGTCTGTTGAGGCACTGGGCCAGCCTTTGCAGCGCTGCCGGCTCGCTGACAGGTCAGGCGGATACGCTGCTTTGCTCGGGACAACTTCTGTTAGACATGCTCGTGAACGTCTGGCTGTTCTTGAAACAGGGGTGCCTATATTTTCCTTGGGTTTTTGTGACTGACTGGCTCTCCACCGCTGGGATTTTGTTTGTTTTTATTATGCATATGGAGGGTACTTGGGGTGGGGTTGTTTTTTTTTGTTTGTTTGTTTGTTTGTATTGTTTTGTCTTGTCTTTTTTTTTTTTTTTTTGAGATGTGTAATTCTTTTATGGAGTTTTTAAAAAGAATTTTCATGTTGTTTTTCTAACATGGCTTCATTAAACGTTTAAGTATTTTAAAGATATGTAATATTTGGACCAGATGTTGTGAATAATAGTAGAGATAAAGCTATTTTATTCTGTATTTTTAAAACTGTTCCGTACAAATAAAAACTCTTCTGGATGCAGCTCTGCTGTCCACATGCCTCCATCTTTGGCTGGTCTTTAAGAAAATTGTAATTAAAGGTCATCACCCAATCAGTCCCGGAGCCCGGGGACTTGTCCACCCGTGTTCAGAGCAGCATTGTCACAAGAGCCGATGGTGGGGACAGCCAGGTGTCCAGCAGCAGGTGAACAGAAGCGGAGTCGCTGTGTGGTGGCGTGCTAGCCATAGGCGGGCAGGGAATCCTGGCACACACTGCAGAGTATGTGGACCCTGAAACACCGAGCTGAGCGAGGCCAGGCACACACAAAAGGTCACATGTTGTACTATTCCACTTACAGGGCTATCTAGAAAGAGTAGAGAGATAGAAAGTAGATTAGGGGGGCAGGGACCGAAGGGAGGGGGCAGGGAGGTGACTGCTTCTTGGGAACAGAGCATCTGTTTGGGGGATGGTGTGATGGTCACACACACTGAATGTACTACCACTGACTTGGATACTTCAAAATGGTTAAAACGGCAAATATTATGTTATACATATGTTACTACAACTTTTTAAAACGTCTTCACCTAGGGGGAGAAAAATGGTCTCATAAAAATTCAGTCCAGCAAGTTCTCAGGTGTTGTGTTGTCTGGCACCTGGAGGACCCACAGGTGAAAGCAGGAGCCAGGGTGCCATCAGCCATGGCACCTCGAGAACCAGTGCTGAGGGCAGGTCCTTGGAGGAGGCTTAAGGGCACGTGAGCTCTCAGGGGTTAAAGCGAGAGGACCTGAGCACGCTGGGCACTGGGGTGAGACCGAGTCTGTCCTCGTGTCAGTGACGTCCAAAGGGAGGCGCCATTCTAGGGAGCGGTGACCAGAAAGGCCGCCTGTGCCCACTGTGGACTCGAACAGTCTGGGGAGGCCTTGACCCTGCTTATACCTCCTGAGTGTCCAACTCGGCCAGCAGGAAAGGGCTCAGGGCAGCTCCTGAGCGCACCTGGAGACCAGGCTCCTTCAGTGCCCCCCAGTAGGGTATGAAGACGACCCAGTGGTGCCGAGATGTACTTTTCAATTTAGAGCAAGCTTAGAACTGCCCCCTTTCTGGCCCTCCCCGGTTTTCTGGCAGTCATGGGGTGAGCTACCTGCCACCTCAGACCCCAGTGTCCTGCGCTGGGAGCCCCCACCAGGGAAGCAGCCACATGGCGGATTGTTGTGTAAATTTTAAATTATTTAGTACATGCAAAAACTTGTAAGGCAGGGAGAAGGCGGCCCGAGTTCCACCCCAGCTTGGCCAGTTCTTCAGCACCTGGGCCTCTTAAGTGGGTCGCCAGCAGGGACCCACTGCCCTGAATTTGGGGGTTATTGTTTCCTGCTTCTGTTCCCAATTCTGCTGTGTGTCTGCATCCCTAAACAATTTACAGTTTAGTCTTGCCTGGTGTTGGACCTTACGTAAAAGGCACACTACAGTTGCTTTTGTGACTTTGCTTGGCGGTGTGAGATTCTTCATGTTGATGCATATCTGCTACGTAGTTCATTTGTTTTCACTCCTGGGTAGTAAAATTGAAGACTGACAAAGTCATTCTGAATGCTTCCAGAGAGAATGAGCGGAACCAAAGCCTAGAGAGCTGGAATCCAAAGGACGTCAGGCTTTCCAGCAGCAGCTCTGTGGAGTTACCAAGGGCCTGTTGGAAAAGAGCTTTGGGCTTAGAATTTTATTTTTAGCAACCACTGTGCAAATGTGGGCAGGATGGAAATACTTTGGAGCGTACCAGGCCTCAAAGTTGCCACTCGAAGGTCCCCATTTAAAATGCTTTTGGACAAAGTATTTAAATATGAAGAGAAACTAATCCAGGAAGTGCTGTTGGACATAGTGAGGTGAGCAAAATAAATACCTTGGTAAACCTGGTCAGTAAAAAGAAGTGAGGACCAAAGGAAACGAAAGATGAGTAGATCCATGGTGATCTCAAATGAGAATTGAAGGCCATATCAACGTGGCGATTGGTAGAAAGAAGACTTAGAGATGTGAGAGCTAGGAATAGGTCCAAATGTACCAGTAACTATAAATGGACTAAATTTGCTAGTTAGGACATGGATTGTCAGACTGGATAGCAGCGTCCTGATACACACTGTGGACAACACTGGTGTTCAAAAATGCAGGCCGTGGAAACAAGCTGGTCTGAGATTATTAAAAGTTGTAATGAGATATGTTCAGAAATCGATAGTGTCTTAGAAACTTAGAAACTTCATGGAACTTTACAAAACTTTCTAAGCAATTTAATAGTCGTTTTATGTCTGTTGAATTTTATACTGAAGTATCTGGGCTTATACAGGAACACCTCATTTTATTGTACTTCGAAGATAATACTGCATATTTTACAAATTGAAGGTTTGTGACAACCCTGCGTCAAGCAAGTCCACCGGCACCACCTCTCCAACAGCATGTGCTCACTTTGTGCCACATTTTGGTTATTCTTTCAATATTTCAATCTTTTTAATTCTGTTATGGTGATCTGTAATGTTACTATAGTACTTGTTTTGGGGTGCCACGAATTGTGCCCAATGAAGACCACGAACTTAATAAATACTGGGTCTTAACTGCTCCACTGACCAGCCATTCCCCTGTCTCCCTTTCCTCAGGTGTTCCTAAGCCCTGAGATAACAACAATTTGAAATTAGGTCAGTTAACCCTAGAATGGCCTCTAAATGTTCAAGTGAAAGGAAGAGTCCCACCTCATTTTAAATCAAAAGCTAGAAATTTGAACTTTGGGGAAGCGGCTGTGGCTCAATCAGTAGGGCTCCCGTTTACCATATGGGAGGCCCCGGGTTTGGTTCCCGGGGCCTCCTGGTGAAGGCAAGCCCGCCCGCATGGCGTGGTTAGCTGACCCAGCGAGCACAAGCAGCAAGGGGGGGATAAATGAGTAAATAAATAAAATAAAAAATAAAAAATAAAAAAAAAAAAAAGAAAGAAATTTGAACTTTGTGAGGAAGGCATGTTGAAAGCCGAGATAGGCTAAAAGCTAGGTCTCTTGTACCAGTCCGCCAAGTTGTGAATACAAAGGGAAAGTTCTTGAAGGTATTAAAAGTGCTACTCCAGTGAACACATAAATTATAAGAAAGCAAAACAGCCTTACTGCTGATCAGGAGGAAGTTTTAGTCATCTGGATAGAAGCTCAAACCAGCCATAACATTCCTTAAGCCAAAGCCTGAGCCAGAGCAAGGCCCTAACTCTCCAACTCTATGAAGGCTGAGAGAGGTGAGGAAGCTGCAGAAGAAAAGTTTGAAGCTAGCAGAAGTTTGTTCACAAGCCTTAAGGAACCAACCTGTATAACAAAAATGCAAGGTGAAGCAGCAAATGATCAGAAGCTCTAGCCAAGATAACTGATGAAGGTGGCTACACTATACAACCGATTTTTTTAGTGTAGACAAAATTACCTTCCACTGGAAGAAATGCCATTTAGGACATCCATAGCTAGAGAGGAAAAGTCAGGGCCTGGCTTCAAAGCTTTAAAAGATGGGCTGAATCTCTTGTTAGGGCTAAACAGCTGGTGACTTGAAGCTGAAGCCAATGCTTATTTACCATTCCAAAAATCCTAGGGTTCTTAAGAATGATGCTGAATCTACTCTGCCTCTACTCTATAAATGGAACAAAGCCTGGATGGCAGCACTTCTGCTTACAACGTGGTTTGCTGAATATTTTAACCCTACCATTGAGACCTGCTACGAGGGGGAAAAAATTCCTTTCAAAATATGACTGCTCAGGAGCAGATGTGGTTGAGCTCCCGCCCCCCACATGGGAGGTCCCAGATTCAGTTCCTGGTGCCTCCTGAAAAACAAAAACAAAACAAACAAACAAAAACAACTTGGGGAAGCTGATGTGGCTCAGTGGTTGAGCACTGGCTTCTCACATAAGAGGTCCTGGGTTAAATCTCCCACCCCGGTACCAAAAAAAAAAAAAAAAAAAAAAAAGACTGCTCACTGACAATGCACCTGGTCACCCAAGAGCTCTGGTGGAGATGTACAGTGAGATTTGTTTTGTTTTCATGCTTGCCAGCACAACATCCATTCTGAAGCCCATGGATCAAGGAGACATCTAGACTTTCAGATCTTATTAGTTAAGACATACATTTGATAAGACTAGCTGCCATAGTTAGTGATCCTCTGGTGGTTCCGGGCAAGGTCAACTGAAAGCCTTCTGGAATGTATGAAGCATTCTATATGGCAGGAATAATATTAGTGATTCATGGGAGATCATCAAAATATCAACATTAACAGGAGTTTGGAAGAAGTTGATTCCAACCCCCATGGATGACTTTGAGGAGTTCAAGACTTCAGTGGAGGGAGTAACTGCAGATGTGGTAGAAACAGCAAGAGAACTGGAAGTGGAGCCTGAAGATGTGACTGAATTGCTGCACCCTCATGATAAAACCTGAATAGATGAGTTGCTTCATATGGATGAGCAAAGGAAGTGGTTTCTTGAGATGGGATCTACTCCTGGTGAAGATGAACGTGGTTAAAATGACAACAAAAGATTTAGAATATTACATCAACTTGGTTGATAAAGCCATGGCATGGTTTGAGAGGATTGATTCCAATTTTGAAAGAAGTTCTGTGAGTAAAATGCTATCAAACAGCATCACTTGCTACAGAGAAACTTTGTGAAAGGAAGAGTCCATCCAAATGGCCAGCTTCATTGCCCTCATTTTAAGTCACTGCCACACTGCCACAGCCACCTCAGCCTTCAGCACCAACATGGAGCCAAGACCCTCCCCCAGCAAGAAGATGAGACTGCTGAAGGCTCAGTGGATGGCCAGCATTTTTAATTTAAGATTTATTTATTTATTTATCTCCTTCTTGCTGCTTGTGCTTGCTGTGTCCATTTTGCTTTGCATTTTTCTGTGTCTGCTTGTCTCCCTTTGTTGTGTCATCTTGCTGCACCAGCTCTCCACACCATGCGGGCTGGCTTGCACAGTAGAGTATTTTTAATTAAGGTATGTACAGTGTTTTTGTAGATGGTGGTACTACACACTTAATAGGTACAGTCTAATGTCAACTTTTATGTGCCCTGGGAAACCAAAAATGTCGTGTGACTCGCTTTACTATGATATTCACTTTATTGCGATGGCCTGGAACCAAACCTGTGAGGTATGACTATATTTTGTGTGATTATTAATTTCCACATTATTATTAATTTTCTTTAAAGTCTTAGCCTGTAACGGAGTAGGAAAAACACAACTGCTCCTTCACCCTAGGTGCACGAGAAGCTGTGGTTACAAGAGACTGTTTACACAAGGACAGGCAACAGCTGAAAGTAAAAGGATGGGGGAATCACATCGGGCAAATATAGCCATCTGTGTTATTACTCCAGACAAACCCTGAAACAAAAAGAATGGTTAGGGTTAGGGAGGTTCATTGCATAATGATAAAAAGGTTCAATTTACAAAGAAGAGTCAACAGTCTTATACACACGCACCTAATCCAATAGCCTCAAAATTCCTGACTTACAAATGGACAGAACTGTAGGAAGGGACCACTAAGTGCACGTCTGTCTTAGTTTGCTAGGCTTTTGTAGCCACGTACCGTGCACTGGGTGGCTTCAGACAGGGCACGTGAATCGCCTCACTGTGGCCGATCTTCAAGCCCAGGATCCGGGTATCAGCACGGCCACCGTCTTCCTTCTGACACCTGTGGGGAGAAGCCCCCCTCCCCCCCAGCCCCTGGTGTCTGCCAGCAGCCTCGGCACTCCTTGGCTTTTGGAGGCATCTGCCTCTCACCGTGTGGCCTCTCCCCTCTGTCCAGTTCTTCCTACGGGACATTGGTTTTACTGGGTTAGGGCTCACCCGAATCCAGTTTGGCCTCATGTTAAATAATCACATCTTCAAAAGTCCCGCTTCAAAGTCGCTGTCATGGGACCAGAGATTAGAACTCGAACATATTGGGGGACACGATTCAACCAGCATTTCTCGTCTGATAAGGCAGGCAGGCAAAAACTAAGCAAGGGTTTACAAAGGACCAAAAGGGCATGTTTAGGACTCTGCATCCAGGATTTAGAGAGCACACATTCTTCACAAGCAATGTTTATAAAAATTGGTGAAGCAAGCCCCTCAAATCCCCCAAAATAGGTATCATACAGAACATATCTCCTAACTATACACAGATAGGTTGGAAGTTCATAATAAAAAGCAAATTAAAAATCTCTGTATTTGGATGATTAAAACATTGCTAAGTAACTCAGTTAAAGAGGAAACCAATAATAGGAACTTTCTTTAAAGAAGTTTACTGCTTTCCTCCTCCTGCTTTGGTCATGCCTCCTTCCTGAGTTCTGATGTTTAGTTCATGTGGCAGACCCTCGGTCTCTCCCCTCAAGTCTCATAGTTTCACTCGTATTATCTTTTTCCATTTCTTCTAAGTTCTGGGAGAATTTCCCAAGCCAATTATCCACATTACTGATAGAATTTTCTGAATGTCCAGACTTGCTCACGTCTTCCAGTGCAATTTTTATACAATTGGTCGTTTTCAAACATACACAAAAGTAGAGAGAATCACTTAACAACCCCCGCACCCGTCACCCAGCTCAGCCATCAACTCCTGGCTAATTTAGTGTCAGCTGCACTCCAGCCCACTGCCCCTCTGTATGGTCTTTTTTTAATTTTTTTATTTTTTTTTAAATTTATTTATTCATTTATCCCCTCCTTGCTGCTTGTGCTCGCCGGGTCAGCCAACCACGCCGCGCAGGCAGGCCTGCCCCCACCAGGAGGCCCCGGGAACCGAACCCCACTGATTGAGCCACAGCCGCTTCCCATGTATGGTCTTGAAGCAAATCCCAGACATGTCACTTCATCTATAAATATGCCAATAGTTGCCACTAAAAACAACCACCAACCAACCCAATACAGTCGTGCAACCTTAAAAAATTAATAGCATTCCCCCAATACGATCCAGTTATCTCGGCAGAGTTCCAGTTTCCTGTTGTCTCCCAAGTGTTCAGTTGAAATAGGATCTGCACGAGGCCCACACTTGGCTGTTGGTTGACAAGTATCTCCCTCCGTCACGCTATCCTCTTGTAATTTATTTGTTGAAGCACTGCTTGTCCTACACTTGCCTCCAGGAAATGCTGAGTGCACCCCTGCTTCACATGTCCTTCTGCTCAGTGTTCTCTTGATGAGATTCTGATTCACTGGAGGACATGGGAGGACAACACTGCTTTAGAAGTGTCCCCATGTCCTTCCCTCAGGCACCATCTATGATGTCCACAGCCATCAATGCTCAGTGCCCAGTAGTTTATTAGAAATTGTATTTCAAATTAAAACATCTTTCATTATGAGACATTTTCATAGGTGCGGTATCCTTTCAAGTCCCATTCGGGATAGAGCTAGAGACTTGGTTTAAAACTCTTCTCCCATTTCACGGAACTTCGTTCCCCAGGGAAAAGTTTCTTCCGAATCCTCAGATCCTTCTTTTGGACTATTGAGCTTTTCCACGTATGAATTTTTAACTCTGCTCATACTAAAGAAGGAAGTCTGTGTTTATTCAACAATAGGATTTGGTTTATAATTTTTTCCCCTAAGCTCATGAGTTGATGTTAAAATCCTTTAGCCCGTCTGAGCTGGCCTCTCCTTGAACTTGCTTCCATTTAGTTCCATCTGCATCTATTTACCAGACTCCTGTTTTTCCAACAATAACTCAGAATTCCCAAATTTAATGTTTCAATTTTATTATAAGTACCTTCATATTTATGTATATCTGGACTTCAAAGAAAGTAATGAAGATTTAGTCCAAAATCTTAAATCATTATCTTTGGGAAGTGATGTTACAGATTACTTTTCCTTTTTTTTTTTTTTTCCCTATGTTAAAAAAAATTAATTCTTATCTATGATAAATATAAATGTGTAATTTTTTTTTACAAAGAAGATGAAGCCTTTTCTGAGAAACATGGTAAAGTCAGCAGCAAATTCAAATTGTATTATAAGTGTTGTGTAATATCACAGTAGTCCTCTAGCACTAGTATAAAACACTGCACTTCCTCAAATTGTACTTGGAATTAAAATAAGTTGTAGGCAAATAATATATATCAGTAAAATACGCAAGTGCTAAAGCTGTGTGTATGTGTCCTGTGTGGTAAGGTGCTGCTGAACACACAGCATGTGTGAAGTCTTCCACAACATTCGGTCCTTGGGAAAAACCTGCAGTGGGACTGGCAGCCGTGGGCTCAGGTCCAGCGTGTGCCGTGAGCTGGGCCACAGCCCCTCCCAGCCGGCGCACACTCAAGGCAGCCCTTGTCTGCCCTGGGCCCTGGCTGCTGCCAGACACGCCTGAAGACCAGAAACTCTGCTTCCATTGCAGCCATAGCCTGCAACCCCTATGAAGACACTGTGAGACTCAAAAGGCAGAGACTTGATGTCACCTGCGAAGCCACTGGCTTTGGAGAGTCAAAAATGCCAAAGGGCCTGTTTAAGAAATGTGTGTGTAGCCTCAGGAAAATCCTGAGAATGAGTTTGCACCAGATGAAATGACCTTTAGGAGGGTCCTCCTAGCTCTGAGCTAATTGCCCAACACAGAGTTCTCGAGAGGTAACTTTCACCTCAAGCAGCACCCCGGCGGTTGTGGGTTAGGGGTCAGAGAGCGCGCCCTGCAGTTCCCAGGAAGTCCTCTCCCCTGCTGAAGAGAGCCCCCCAGCATGTGTTCTCCCGTTTCTCCGTGACCGTGGGCTTCTGGAAGGGCCCGAGACCGCCTTGCTTGTGGCTGAGCGTGGGCGGTGAGCCGGCTCTGGCCAGGAGCGTGCAGGGCGCCTGGGGCTTGCGTGTGCAGCTGCTCGCGGGCTGGCGAGCAGGGGCGTGGCCAGGCAGCAGGGCTCCCAGGCCGGAGCTTCACCTGGGGGGACGGGAAACGCGAGAAGTCCCCGTTTAAGCCAGGATTACTCCTGGCAGCCACGACGGTGGCCTGAGCGCGGGGTTTTGTAGATCAGAAATAGCCTAAAACTAGCCTGAATTCAGAGGGTTCCACCCTGTACTGGGCCAGGCATGGCACCGCGCGTGTCCTTCTCTAAACGAGACCGCCGCGCCGGGTAGGGGCTGAAGGGCTCCGGTGCAGCGCCGCGGGGCTGGGGCCCGTCGCCCTCCCTCCCTCCCTAGCCCCGGGGGCGCCCACGACATTCCACCGAGCCGCAGTCGCGGCGCGTGGGCATTAGCGGGAAGAACCGGCCGAGTGGGAGCCGGGGCTTGGGTGGGCCGGGGCCACCGTGCTCTCCTTGCCAGAGTGCTCCAGACCTCTCAAAGACCCTCAGCGACGTGCAGACACGTCCCCTGGCTTTGACCAGCGCCCGGGACTCCTGTGGGAGGGCAGCCGGGCTGCGTGCAAGGTGGCGGCGGTAGCTGCCATAACAGGGGCGCAGGACCGGCTGGTGGGCAGGCGGCGCGGGTCTGGTCAGAGCCAGATGCTCAGGAAGGAACAGAGGGGGAACCGTTTCTATTTTTTTTTTTTTAAGGATTTTTTTCTCTATTGATGTTCTGAGATGATAGAAGTGATATGTGCTTTTGTGGCAGTGCAGCCGTGCAATCAATACAAATCGGAGGAACGTGAACAATCCTTTTTTCCCCAATCCCACCGCACCACACAGTAACCTCTGCTCCACTCCGGTGTATCCTTCCAGAGCATTTGTCCAGCACCTGCAATCACAAATACACACGTCCACACTTGTGCTTGCCCATTCTCAACTAGAACAGTAGAAACTTGCTTTATTTTTTTACTTAATAAACAGCGTGGGCGTGCCAACAAGCAGGATCTATTTTTCCCCTTTTTATGCATAAAGGAAATTTAACATAAACAAGACCCTATAGATGATATCTTTTTAGTAGTCTTTTTTAAAAAAAATGGTAACTTATTAACATCCTATTTTATTATCGATGTATACACTTGATATCAAAGAAATTAATTTTCCAAACTGAAAGCTTTTGCAGGGAGCAGCTGTGGCTCAAGCAGTTGAGTCCCTGCCTCCCACACAGGAGGGCCAGGGTTCGGTTCCAGGTGCCTCCTGAAAAAAACAAAAACAAGCAAAACAAATGAAAAACCCAACTCAGGGATGCTGATGTGGCTCAGTGGTTGAGCGTTGGCTTCCCACATATGAGGTCTTGAGTTCAATCCCCATCCCTAGTACCAAAAAAAAAACTTTTGCAACTACATAGAATTTCCATTTTATTGTAAAATTTATTTGTTACTAGTACAAATGCATTTCTTTAAAACTACTCTAGCACTGCTCCTTTAGAATTATTTTAAACATCCCTAACTCAGACTTCACCAAAGAGCTTGAATCTAAACAAACAATTTCAAATGAGTAACTTTTAGATGAGTGAGACAAGAAATAAAGGCAGCTGATGGCTGGGAATTTTAATCCTTGTGGAAATGTGAGTTCAACAAGGTTGAATTTGTCTCCTGAGACAGCAGCTGTTGGGAGTGAGGACCTTCAACACACAAGGGCAAACGAGTGCAATAGCAGGAGCTTCTGCAGCAGCTGGCAGCTGGGAGGCAAAGCACCTTCCTGCAGACTAGAGGCCCCCAGTGTCTCCACCTGGCCGGGCCTTCAGACACAGAGGCCCACGAGGTACCGACGTTACCGCACAGTGTCTTGCTCTGGCTGCATTTATATCTGAGCGGTCAGTGCCTGTCCAGGTCCACGCAGAGGGAAGGGGTAGAAGGCGTGGACAGGCTGCTGCCCGAGGGCAGCTTCTTGACGAGGCTGGAGGACAGAGCAGCAAGGACAGCCCACGGGCCAGGATCTTCCTCCCCACTTGTCCTGCTGCCCCTTTTTCTTTGATATGCTGAGCGCTGCTCCATGGCTTCCTGCTGCTGCTTTGCTGCCATGTGGCTGCCTGCGGGGTATCAGGAATGCCATTGAGGCCCACAGGTGCTGCCCAGGTGCTGCCCAGGGGCTCGGACGGTGGCCACACCGGCCACTCCAGCAGCACCTGCCCCAGTCGCAGGTCTGCTGCTCGCCTCCTGGACACGGCAGCCGTCCGGGGAGGCTGCGCCCTGGGCTTGGGTGGACCCAGAGCCCTCCTCTCCCCTGCCAGCCTCCCTGCCCCAGGGCAGCCTTTGGCTTTTTTCCCTTTTTCTTTTCCCTTTGCTTGTTTCTGTTCCTCCATTCCCCTCTCCCTCTGCCCCACCCTGCGCTGCTCCAGGAATCCATGTTAGTAGCGTGCTTTATACCACTCATACCTTTCTCCCTGTTCATGCAAACACGTAAATACCTATCTGTATCTATATCTATATCTATATCTATATCTATATCTATATCTATATCTATATCTATATCTATATCTATATCTATATCTACATCTATCTATATCTCTATATCATCTATCTCTCACTATAATTCATCTCTATCTCTATATCTATCTATATCTATATATTTCTATATCTATATCTCTATATCCCTATCCCTATCCCTATCCCTATCCCTATCCCTATCCCTATCCCTATCCCTA